>CAMZMU010000117.1:2361329-2540285 GCA_947311845.1 Poa pratensis | reverse complement strand
AATCAACAAAATATAAAGAGCACGTTAAAGCTTGCCATGTGACAGCACATATGAGCTAACTCCCAACCAGACTCTTGTCAAGCTTACAACTTCATAATTTAATCACAATGGTTCATGTTTATTAAGTGCAATAAAAGTAAGGTGTGCATCAAGTTCGTGAGAGCTCTTTAACCAACTTTTCCCATAACAATCAATAACATAAGCATTTTAAATTCAGAAGTATAGATAATACAAAATAACATGATAAACATACTCGAATAGCATAAAGCTAATAGGCAGATATGGTGGACTCACTGGAAATTTTTTGGTTGAAGGTGTTGGAAAACAAGTTTTTTTTCTTGTTGGAATTTTTGGGCTAGCAAGAGGGAGAAAGTTGACTGTCTAAATGCATGCATAAGTGTCCATAGAACTAACCAATTCATGTTAAACAAAGTAAAGTAATATTCAGCATCAAAACATGAATAAAAGATAGCTCTTGATAAAACTCTTGCAAATTAATATTCATTAAAAGCATAAAGCATGCAACTACATTTATCTTTTTGAATCAACTCAAACATCCCTTTCCCAATCTTTTTAATAGCATCCAACTTAATTCAACCCAAATTTCCAGTAGCTCTCTCATATATAAATGATAGTGGTGGTCTCAAGACAAACAAAAATCAAACCGAAATAATAACTAAATAAAAGACGCTCCAAGTTTATGCGATAAAGTGCATTGATCGAAAAACAGAAGTTAGACGTGTGCAATCCGAGAGTGTGTTGGTCCAGTAGGTTGTCTCTCACATCCCAAGCTTATGGTCTTCACCATCCTTGGATAGCTCTTGGTGCATCTCCTCTAATCCCTGTGAAAAAAACTTCAAAACACCGTTTCTTCTCTCCCATTTCTTTTCTATGGGGTGACATTAGTAGTGATAGTCAAACGAATTACTTGCTGCATAAATCCTTAAACAAAAATTCAAATGAATGTACAGAAAGTGTATAATGAGATGCCTACTATACAAACTCAATTGGATCAAAAAGATTCAAGTTAAAAGTTCAAAGAATGCATCAAACAAAATAGGACAGAATCTGTCCAGAAAAACAGCAGCAGAAAAACGTATTTTCTACCTACTTAAATATGTCGAAAAATCCTGAACAAATTCATGCTTACAGAGGATGAAAAGTTTGCAACAACAGTTCAAATATCAGCTCATTCGGAGTTACAGAATAGGAACTAAAAATCATACCGTGCACAGATTCGTGCTGGAATAAAATCTCCGAATGCAAATAGTCAACTTTAAAACCAAAATAGGTAAAACTTGGCACTTTATAAAAATTCCAGAAACAAAACTAAAAACTAAGTCTCTTGTTACAGCAAGAGAACACAAAGAAAATCAAAAATAAAAACAACCAGGTTGCCTCCCGTAAAGCGATTTCTTTATAGCCATGTAGCTAGGCTTCTTACTTTATATTTATTGTGGACGAAACTCATGAGGGAGCTTAAACTTTGATGTGTCCCTCTTCCTTGGGAAGTGTTCTATGCACTTCTTGTGTGGAAACTGAAACTTCACATTCCCTTCTTTTAAATCAATGATAGCACCTGTGTACGAAGAAAAGGTCTTCCAAGAATAATTGAACTAGAGGTTTTATTCCCCTTATCCATGATTGGAAAATCAACAGGTACAAATGTCATATGCAACTCTACCATAACATCACTTACTTTTCCTAATGCATGTTAATGGAATCATCAGCAAGTGCAAGTTTCAATAGAGCATTTTTCAAGATTCTTTAATTCAAGTACTTCATATAATTCTTTAGATAAAACAGAGACACTAGATCCTAGATGTAATATAGCATGGTGTGTCTCTTTTCCAATGGTTACTAGTACTTTGGGAATCCATATATCCCCAAGCTTAGGTGGTATCATAGCTTCTTGGTTGTACCTACAATCTTTTCTTTTAAGACATGATTAGCAATATAAGAAACCAAAACCTTCTTGGTTAACATTGATGGAAGGATCACTTGTAAATTTTTGTAAGATAGATTTAATTCATGCAAGCTACAATTTTCTAAGTCAAGCAATGGTTTTTAGACTTCACTAAACATTTTAACTTCCTCAACTTTTCTCTCTAACTCAATTAACAGAAGAGATTCATCATATTCAGTTTCGTTAACTTCTTTATAAACCAACAAGTTGACATATAAATGGCAACAAATATTCAGAATAGTTTAATAATTCATTAAGAGTTTCCTCCAATAGAGGAACATTTTCAGCAATATTAATAGAATTCATTCCAACCATATAGGTGGTGCTTGTGGTTTCCCTGCAGACATACTCAATAAAGTGGCTTGTTTATCAGCTAGTTTTGACAAGGCTTTGTCTAGTCCAGCAGTAGGAGTTGTAAGCCTTTAATATCAGAACTAATAGAAGCACAGACTTATTCACACTTGTATCATGGTATTATGACTAGCAACATGTTCCATAAAATTTTAATTAGCCTCAAAATTATCATTACGTGGTGGCATAGGCTTCCAATTATCACTAGCAATTAGGATATGGAATAGAAGGACGGTTATTGTGAGGACCCCCTCGAACCATAGTCCGAGATGTCCACGTTATGTAAACAGATCACGATCCCAATGATCAGTGCATCGCGATCACATAACCAACTGGTATACAAATTACATCATTCAAACGTACATACAAGTCTTACACAAATAAATAGTGGTCACATGACCAAGTCTGCAATCATTGTCACACAGAGAGAATTAACTACGATATAGCGGAAGCTTGCGGCTAGCGTCGCCCCCGTCACAACCAGACGCATTCCCAAAGCGCAGTTGATAGGTGACACTCAGTTTGGCGTAGTCGTCGGCGTACTCCTCCTCCCCCTCGTCGTTCCTCTCCTCGTTGCAATCTGGACGTTTGAATATCCAAGGACACAGCCATATGAGTACATTTACTACTCGCAAAACCACCTCAAGGCTTAAGTTTTCATGGTAATGCAATAAAACATTTTCGAAAAGCTGGGATAGCTGCTATATATTGGTATAGGGCTTAGTTTTTGCAAACGATGGTTTTAGACATAGAGATTACGACATCTCTATATCTTTGTTAAAGAGAACATTTAGAGATAGAATTCTCTCTTGTAGAAATAGCATGCACTATCTCCACCTTTTTGTAAACACTTTTGTAAAACCTTTCAAAGATGCTAGGATGGGGATACCCCTTTTTCTTTCCATGAACCAGACTGATTGTCTCCCCGAGACCAACCATCTTCTCCCAAAACCGTACCTCCCAGGTACCTTCTTGATGCCTCCTTGTTTCCACCGAAAAAAAAACCATTTCTCCTTTGAAAACATAAAAATTGCCCATAACGCCTAGATCGGTGGCCTTTCCAACCGTCCATGACCGCGACATGGCTATTCGAATAGTTTTACACTCTGCAGAGGTGGTGCACTTTCACCACACCAAACGGTCATCTCCGCCGTGTTCACCCACGGTCCGTCATACGACATTATGCGGGGTTCGGATAACCTGATCAAAGCTTTCCACCATCCACCCTAGTACAGAGGACTCCCGATAGGTTTATTCCCCCCGGCACCGTGTGCTCCACTAGACCCCTGGTCTCTCTTAGGACGCCACACCGCCACGGTAGGGGACCCAACGTAATCGTCCGGCTGCGGATCTTCCCGCAGTGTATTGTCTCATACAGACGACAACCCGGCTTCGAGGGCCTTGCCCTTATAGAGTATGAGATCCTCCATACTAAAGTAGACAAGCTTCCGGCTAAGCCCTACCAATCTCAGGTAATGTGGTTGCACGGGTTAATTGTTCGGGCGGCCGCTAGGGCTGTACTTTGTTTTTCAAAAACATCTCCCACCGCCGACTGCTCCCAGCAGCTCGGGTTTTCGTAAACTCACCGAATGCTCCCAGCTCTTCGGGTTTTCATAAACATCACCATTTGATCCTAGCAACATGGGTTTTATAAAATACTTTCTCGCCGATCTCTCCCATCTTCTCGGGTTTTCTTCCGAAAACATTTCATCAAATCCAGCCTCCCATCCTATAGTTTTGAGGTAAGGGTATATGGATATGCTACTAGAAAATATAATTTTCTTGATAGCGCCTTCAGTAGATGGCTTCTCAAGTAGGAACTTATTTTTATAAAACCTATTATATACTAGTAGATATATATTTGGCCAAACAATAATTTTTGGAAAATAGTTTTGGGGTGACAAAATGCCACATAAAAGACAAAACATGCATTATTTTATTTTGAAAACAAGACATGCTGGTACAAAAAATAGGAGTTCAATAGGGTGTTGAGGTGGCTTGCCTGGCTTGGTAATATGGCCTTGGTCTTGATCTTGATGTTCCTGAGGTTCACTCCGCACTTCCAGTTTCTTCCCGATCGTATCTAACGTCGTAAACAGGAAAAGGAACAACACTCAAAATACAAGACAATGCCACAAGGACATAACAAATAGCAAGCATTGCACAAGGCACTAAGCTAACAATCAAAAGCAAGCAATTCACTTAGTTATACAACAACAAGCAACAAGTCCATATAGCTAAGACAAACAACAAACACACCTAAGAAAGTATACACAACAACCCTAATAGTTAAAAAGGTTGTTTTAACTAAACCCTAAAACAAAACTCCACTTAGGGTGATTAGGTCACTTAAAAGGGCTGCTACCGTAGTTTAGGAAATACTTCAGACAAAAGTATCTCTTTAGTTTTCAGGAAATACTTCAGACAAAAGTTAAGTTACTAATTATTTTCTATTATTAAATTATTTCACCAAGCTAAGATAGAGACATTAATAAACTACTCATGCTAGTATTAAACTTAAAGACTACCAAGTTTAACTAACAAGGCAACATATTAAATCACACAAACATTTTGGCAACTACAATACAATTTATTATTTATTTACAAATAGGGTTAAGGTGATAATTACACAACCTTTTTGGATCACTTTCAATTTGTAAAACTAAGCATCACTAATAAACTTAAACAACCAGTAGCTAACATCTTTAGTTGGGAGTGGTTATTTAGTTCATAAAAGTTTTCTGACAACCAAGCATAATTAAACAATGGTTAAAGTTTTCAATCACCACATAACAACACAAGCTTAGCACACAAACACATCTAACATAAACCACTAATAGTCCTAACATATTAAAAGTAACTTTATTTGGTGAGCTACAGCACCAAAACAAATCACAACAATAATAACAACATTTTCATAAAGGACCAAACAATTGTTTTATCATTTTTAAAAGGCAGAAAACACCATTTTGAGAGTTTATTAAGTCCAGGGTGTTCTGTACAACCAAATTTTATGAAAAGATAGGTTTAGGTTCTTTGCATGAATTAGAAACTACTGCAATTGGATTTATCCAAAAAAATTAGTCACAGAAAATCAGATAAATGCTAGAAAACCCTACTGGTCCAAACTTCAAACTCATGCCAATTCAAAACTAAACATCACAAACACAAGGGATCAATTTCTACTGAAAGCTACACTCACAAGCATTCCAAAACAATTGGATTACTAATTTTAGGTTCACATAACTCAAGTTAGTAACAGTTCTTTGGATTAGACCAATGGCAGTGCAGTAATTATCATGCTTAGAAAAATTAATATTTTTCAGATCTGCCAATTCGACATGATTCTGGACTCAAAGCTTCACCACTGTGATTTTTGGATTACACAAATTTCATGTTTAACTATTTTATTTCGATTTAAAGATACAGCACAGAAATAGATCCACACAGAAAAGAATAAAATCAATGAGAAAAAAATAGTCATGGGCCAGATTGGAAGGGAGGCTGGGCAGCACCGTGCTGGGCTGGCCCATGGCGAGATCCAGCAGGCTGAAGGGGTAAGTCACCCTTAGATCTAGATCTAAAGGCCAGAAACAGATCTAGGGACAATCAATCACAACCATTGATCCGAAAATCGATGGTAGTTGTTCTTCTTCTTCCTCTGAAAGTCCAGAACGTCAAGACAAGAGGAAAAACGCCATGACTGCTGGTTGCTCAACGTGGTGGCTGCTAGGGGCGATGCGGAGGGTGCAGTAGAGGTGCAGCGGCTCGGGGAAAGGCTTGGGGTGGTCGGTGGAGGCATAAAATCTTGAAGGAGGGCTCCCAAACGACGGCGCTATCGAGGTCACACGCGACGGGCACGTCACGGCCCCGGCGACTCCGGTGTTCCTGCAGGCAAATGAAGATGTCTCAGAGGTAGGCCACAAGAGAGGAACAAACTGGAGCAAAAAGAGAGAGAGGAGAGGGACGGAAACGGTGGAATCTTGCGCGCAAGCTCGTGGACTCGAGCTTCGGTTCCTCGAAGATTTCGAGCAGAAGAGAGGGGGAGCTCGAGAGATTTCGCAGGGGGTGGCGAGTGGGAGTGTCGGAGGCAAATGGGCAAGGAGAGGGGAATGGGGGTCTCGGGTTTCTTATCCGAGCTCAAGGCCGGTCCACCATGGACTTTGAGCACGGGAGAGGTGGAGGGGGTGCAGGCTGCGGATTGGCTCGGGGAGGCGGTGGAGACCATCATGAGGGCACAGGGGCACGTCTTGGAGGCTAGTGGATGTCGCAGCACCGTTGGAGTGGGGTGGAGTAATGGAGTGGTCTCTCCAGCCCCCACGGTGTTCGACAGAATGCCAAGAGGATAGAGACAAGAGAGAGGGGAGTCTAGGGTTATCCAGGGGGCAAGGCAAAAGGTCAGTTGGTGTGTGAGGGTTCATGGCACGCCCAGAACTAGGGTTTGGGGAGAGGGGTGTGTCGTGTTGGGGATATACCTAATAGGGGTATCACCAGCATGGATCAATCCGGCTAGTCCAGGGTGGCCCGCAGTGGTGGTGAAGGCTTTACCTGCCGGCGGCCCAGATAGCTGACGACCAAGGAAGGCGGATGCCGGCAAGGAGGAGGCCCAAGACTGAAGCCCATGAAGCCACCAGGACCAAGACGGAAGGCGGCATACTTGCCGGCTAGGTTCAAAACTGAAGGCAGCCAGTACCTGGAACCCAGGTCTCCAGCCTCTTCCTCTTCCTCGGCGTCGTCATCATCGTCAGCGGCGGATTCCGCCACAGCCTCAGAGCTGGTCGCCGCGAGGGATGGGAGGGGAAAGGTTGGAGCGGCGGTTGCAGGCGCCGCCGGAGCTGGGGAAGAAGTAGAAACCCCGCCCGTAGCCACGGTGGCGACGGGAGAGGTCATCGATGCGCCTACGGGCACCGCCGCCGCTGGGACAGATCCAGATCTGGCGGGGTCGCAGAAGCCGCAGCCAGTGCCGCCGTCGCCGCCGCATCCTGCTGAGTGCTCGCCATTTGGGGGAGAATGCGCTGCTCGTGCTCGCCGGAGTTGAGTACGGGGAGGAGAGGAGCTCGGGAAGGTGAGGAGGCCACGGTGGGTGCGAATGAAGAAGAAGAGCATCATCGGCGTGCTCGTTGGGTATTTATCCCCACGCGCCAAGATCCGTGCCCAAGATTGGGGGGACGCGAGATTTCCGCACGTGCCCACGATTTGCACGTCGTGGCAACGGTGTCTGCGGCCCTCGTTCCGATTTCTGTGCGTAGTGGGGAAACAATCATGACGCATGCCCAAGTCCAAACTGTCGTGGACTGCATGGCGTCATCCGTCAACATTTGACAGGACCAGTCAATTGACAAGACTGGTGCCGGGAAGATTCCTGACAACGGTCAGGCCGTCTTTCCCATGATGGCGGCAAATTGTCCGACTACTTTAGGCGGACCGCCATTTACTTTCAACTTTGGAATGCTTCGAGCTCTTCAGACGCTTACAAGACAAGGCGGACGTTGCCGACAAGAAGAAGACGGCGCCTGAAGAACTCGAACCCTTCCAGGGGCTAATGTTGGGGATATACCTACTAGGGGTATCACCAGCATGGATCAATCCGGCTAGTCCAGGGTGGCCCGCAGTGGTGGTGAAGGCTTTGCCTACCGGGCGGCCCAGATAGCTGACGACCAAGGAAGGCGGATGCCGGCAAGGAGGAGGCCCAAGACTGAAGCCCATGAAGCCACCAAGACCAAGACGGAAGGCGGCATACTTGCCGGCTAGGTTTAGGACTCCGTATACTTGCTGGATACGTAATCACCTTGTAACCCTAGGTCCAGCCGCCTATATAAGCTGGACCTCGGGACGCCTTTAGGGCAACTCATCTCACACAACCAACTCATTGTAACCTGTTCACGGCGATATTGCCTTATAGTGAGTTATAGCAGCACGTAGGGCACCGCCACCGCCGTGGTGCCTGAAGCTGGGTAAACCGCCGTGTACAATCCCGACCTTGACGACGTCCACCTTCTTGCCCTACGTTCACCCTCGGCTAGCAGGACCCCGTCTCCTATCCAAGATGCCGATACGACGACAGTTGGCGCCCACCGTGGGGCCTAAGGCGTCAGGCGTCACGTTCCAGGCGGGAACTCTTGGCGGCATCGGCGAAACAATCGCCGTCGGCCGCGCTGTTCGCTACGGCGACAACCACTACATCAGCTGCGACGAGTCCTACATCCCCGCAGACGACTACATTGTCGGATGCGGAGTTGTGCCGTTTGGCGGCGTCGATGTGTTCATCGGCTACACTTCTGAGGCGTATGGGTTGCCGCGAATTTATTCGCCATCCCACCCGCCCTACAATCAAGACGGATCTGAGTTTGCCTCCTCTGAGGAGTCCGCAGATTCAGATCTACACTTTGTCGGCATGACGGGACTGGGATCAGACTCCCAGCCCAACAGTCAAGATCCCGAATCTATTCTTCCTGCACTCCAGGATGATGCGATGTCGGATGCCGGATCCAGATCTACCGTTCACGTCAACGTAGATTCTGATTCCGAAGAAGATTCTGCCAGCATGTTTGAGCAACGGGTCAAGCAGTGTTTTGTTACACCTGATCCTCCGCCAACATGCAGCAGGTTTTTGTGGCGGATGTCACCGGTGCAGCTCAGAGAAGGCGGCAACTGACGCCGCCAACCTGGGGACCCCGGCAACCGATCCACAGTTTCCAGAGCCTCCTGGGGCTCCAAAGAAGAAAATTCTGGAGAAGGGCGAGCCCAGCAAGATAGGAAGCATGGCGGCTCTGGCGGAAGTTCTTCACACGCCGGTAAACGACAAAACCAATCCGGCTGATTTGGAGAAACTTCGGAACACCTTGGTGGAGCAAACTGAGTACCTCAAAAGCAAGCAAGCAGAGGTCCAGAGCCTCCTCGACGAAGCCAAGGAGGAAAACGCCAAGATAACCCAAGTGCGACCCCAAGCGCAATCTTTTCACCACCACCCCATTGCCCAAGCCGGCAGGACAAGTGGCGGAGAAGAAAGGTAGGAAAGGCAGGGATCATGACACCTTCAAATCCCCTGCCCAAAAGCTTGGTTTCGAGTGGGCTACAGCGCCGCAGCGTAAGGACAAGAACGGGGACGTCATCCTCGCAACCCTGTCCTCAACACTGCAGCCGCCTTGGACATCCTCAACAATGATGACTATGACAAGGACGAGAAGATCTACTACGCATCGATCCTTGCTCACAAAGCTCTAGAGCAGCAGGCCCGTGCTGATTCTCGCGCCGACATGGCGGACGCAAGGGGAGGAAAGTTGGAATCAAAATCCAACGCTTGCAAAGCTGCGGCCGGTGGCAACCCAGAAGATCCGTCCGGCTCCAGTAGCCACGGAAAAGGGAAGGACAAGGAGAAAGACCCACGCAAATCACCACCTCCCAAAGGCAGCGTGACGAGGCATCCAGGACCGGCAACAGGCGCAAGGCCTCACCTCCCCGCCTAGGCGGGATGAAGGCGGAAGCAGGGGCAGCAAGCAGCCGCCAAGGAGTGGCGGCAACCGCGACGATGCCCCGCCGCCAAGAAGAAGCAGGGACCGCACACAGTCCCCACCACCAGTGCCCAGGCACGAAGGCGGAAGCCGGGGACACAACAATGAGCCTAGGCACAGCCGGGCAGCGCAGGACGAGCCCATGCTGATAGATCTGGCAAACAGCTCAGTCCGCAAGACGCGAGACATCGTCTCAATGACATCAAGGCTGGAAAGCAAGATGCCTATCTAGGACCTGAGTGCTTTGGCCCAGCCATCCGCAACGTTCAAGTACCCAGAGACATGACATCAGTGTCAAAAACTCATCAAAGGTACAATGGAGCGGACAAGCCAAACTCATGGTTGTCGGACTACGCGCTGGCAGTTGAAATTGCGGAGGCAATGGCCTCGTCGCGCACGCTTCCTTCCCCTCATGCTGGAGGGGACAGCCCGAAGCTGGATCGAAAACTTGCCGGAGAAAAGCATTCATAGTTGGCATGACATGGAAAAGGTGTTCACGCAGCACTTCCAAGGCACGTACAAGCGACCCAATACATACACAGATTTGGTTCGTTGCGTGCAAAAGCCAGATGAAACAGCTACAAGCTTCTTGGCAAGGTGGATTCAAACAAAGGCAAGCTGCGAGAACGTAGACGACAATCAAGCAATCCATGCCTTCACCACAGGCCTCCTGAAGGGCTCAAGTCTCAGACATAAGCTCGTACGCATGCAAGTCAAGGATCTCGGAGTCATGCTCGAAGTAGCAGCCATGTACGCACAGGCGGATGATGATGCACGCGATGGAGATGGCGCACATGATATGGCGCCAAACAGGCGAGCAAGTCACAAACGCAAGGCTCCCCAGGATGACAAAGCCGGACCATCAAACGAGGTCGCCGCCGCCTTCGAAGGCAAAGGCGGCAACCGCAAGTGGAAAGGAAAGGGTAAAGATGGCGGCTCCAGCAAGCAGCGCCTGACGTACGATCAGGCGAAAGCCTTGCCTGCCCAATCCACGCGTCCTTAGGCAAAGTAACCACACATTAGGGGAATGCCGGTTCATGGAGGACTTCAAGAAGGACCCCGAGGTTGGCTGGAAATCAAAAAAGAGCAAAAAGGCTGAGAAGACAAAGAAGGAAGACGATGATGGGGCAGTCCATGTCGAGGATGAGGAACCCAAGCTGATGCGCAAAGAAAGGAAATATCCCAAGGTACATGGCCAATTGGTGTGCTTCCTGGGCACTCCTTCGGCAAAAGAAGAAAAGGCGGAGATGCGCGAGCTAAACGCCACAGTACCAGACGTTCCCCAGTATCTAGACTGGTCAGAGGAGCCAATAACTTGGGATAGAGATGATCATCCAGATCACGTTCCTCACCCCGGCAAATACGCCCTTGTCGTCGACCCAATTGTCGATAACTTCAGGCTCACCAAGGTGTTGATGGATGGCGGCAGCAGCCTCAACATCATCTACGCGGACACTCTGAAGCGCATGAACTTGTCGGAAAGCCAGCTTGACTATAGCAAGTCAAGTTTCATGGCATTGTTCCGGGAAAGCAAGCCAAGTCAATGGGAAGCATCAGATTGGAGGTTACTTTTGGGCCTGAGACAAACTACCGCTCGGAGTATCTCAGGTTCGAAGTAGTCCCCTTCAAAAGTGCCTACCACGCCATTTTTGGACGGCCAGCTTTCGCCAAATTCATGGCTCGCCCGTGTTACATATACAGCAAGCTGAAGATGCCGGGACCCAATGGTACAATTACCATCAGTGGCAACTTCAAGAAAGCAAAGGAGTGTGAGCGTGGCAACGCCGCCTTCGCTGAGGCAGTCCTCCACGCAGAGGAGTTAGCCATGTTGAAGAAAGAGCTCGATACGTCACAGTTGCCGGAGCATGTAAAGACCGCTGAGCAAAAGAACACTTTCAAGGCGTCCGAAGACACAAAGAAGGCGGATCTGGTCCCAGGTGACAGCTCCAAGCAAGTCACCATAGGGGCTGGCTTGGACGACAAATAGGAAAGCGCGCTCGTCAGGTTCCTCCGTGAGAATCAGGACATCTTTGCATGGTCATCAGCGACATGCCAGGTGTCCCGAGGGAACTTGCCGAGCACTCTCTTAACGTCTACGAAGGAGCCAAACCAGTGAAGCAAGGAATAAGCGCTACGGTGAGAAGAAGCGGACAGCAATAGGGAAGGAGATCATCAAGTTGCAAGAAGCCAAGTTCATTAGGGAGGTAGTACACACTGATTGGTTGGCAAATCCTGTAATGGTTCCAAAACCTAATAAGGAAATGAGAATGTGCATTGATTATACCGGTTTGAACAAGTGCTGTCCTAAGGACCACTTTGCTTTGCCTCGTATAGATCAGGTCATAGACTCCACAGCCGGCTCCGAGCTGCTGTGCTTTTTGGATGCGTACTCCGGGTACCACCAAATCAAAATGCGAGAATCCGACCAAATCAAAACAGCGTTCACTACGCCCTATGGGACCTTCTGCTACATCACGATGCCCTTCGGTCTAAAAAATGCCGGCGCAACGTATCAGCGGTGTATGCAAAGATGCCTTCACGAGCAAATTGGCCGCAATGTTCACGTCTATGTTGACGACATTGCCGTCATGTCAAGAAAGAAGGCAGATTTGCTTGACGATTTGAGAGAAACCTTTGATAGCCTCCGGGTATATAGGATGAACTCAACCCGAAAAAATGCGTCTTCGGGGTTCCTGCCGGCAAATTGCTTGGCTTTATCGTTTCCGAACGAGGGATAGAAGTGAATCCAGAAAAAATCAAAGCGATCCTCAACATATCCAGGCCCAAGGACCTGAAGGACGTGCAGCGACTTGCCGGCTCGGCGGCTGCCGTCAGTCGTTTCATTAGCCGTCTTGGTGAGAAGGCACTGCCTCTCTACCGGCTTCTGAAGAAATCCGACAACTTCGAGTGGACAGACGAAGCAGACGCCGCCTTGCAGCAACTCAAGGACGCGTTAACGTCTGCTCCAATTTTGGCAGCTCCTCGTTCGCAGGAACCAATGCTGCTCTATATGCGCAACTAACTTGGTTGTTAGCGTGGTACTGGTTGTGGAACGCAAGACGGAAATTTCAGACTTGCCGGAACAACGTCCGGTTTACTTCATCAGTGAAGTATTTTCCGCCTCAAAACAGCGTTATCCGCATTACCAGAAGCTGGTCTACGGTGTTTTTACGCCGCCAGGAAGTTAAGGCACTATTTCCAGGAACATTCAATAACGTGGTGAGCAAGGCACCTCTGGGGGATATCATCAATAATACAGATGCAACAGGCCGCGTTGCCAAATGGGGCATTGAACTTGCCGCCTTCGACATCTGTATAACCCAGAACGGCCATTAAGTCTCAAGCCTTAGCAGATTTGTAGCTGATTGGACGGAGGCCATGGACGAAGTACCTCTCCCTGAAGATGCATACTGGATCATGCACTTTGATGGATCAAAAATGCTTCAGGGCTCGGGGGCTGGCATTGTTTTAAGAAACCCTCAAGGAGACAAGCTTAGTTATGTGTTACAAATTCACTTCAAGGCAACTAATAATGTTGCTGAATACGAAGCTCTCCTTCATGGTTTACACATTGCCAAGGAACTTGGCGTCCAGCGTGTCCTCTGCTACGGAGATTCAGACTTGGTGGCGCAACAGATACGTGGTACTTGGGACACAAAGAGCGAACAATGGCGGCATATCGAGCTACCGTTGACGAATTCGCCAAGTGTTTTCTAGGCTACGAGGTCCGCCACATCCCAAGAGCTCAAAATGAGGCGGCAGATACACTTGCCAGAATGGGTCTGAACGCAAAAAGGTACCAAAAGATGTTTTCCTGGAACACCTACACAAGCCGTCAATTAAAGGAGCAGACCTCCTTGACCCAGATCGGCAGAACCAGTTGATATGCTAGCTATGCCGTCTACTTGGTAAAGCCGGATTGGACGACGCCATATTTGGACTTCCTGATCAATCAGGAGTTACCGGATGATGAGGTTTTGAAAAGGCAAATAATAAGAAGAGCCAAGGCATTTACAATAATCAAAGGCGAATTGTACAAGCGTAGCACCACTGGTGTTTACCAACGCTGCATTTCGCCCGAAGAAGGCAGAGAACTGTTGGATGAGATACATGCCGGCGTATGTGGACATCATGCTTCCTCACGCGCCCTTGTTTCAAAAGCCTTCCGACAAGGTTTCTATTGGTTGACAGCCAAGCAAGATGCAGAAGACATTGTTAAAAGATGCAGGGGCTGCCAACTTTATGCCAGACAATCACACATGCCGGCTCAAGAGCTTAAAACAATACCCATCACATGGCCTTTCGCAGTCTGGGGCTTGGACATGGTTGGTCCGTTTAAAACGGCGCCTGGTGGCTACACACATTTACTTGTGGCTGTAGACAAGTTACCAAATGGGTTGAAGCTAAGCCTATCAAAAAGCTAGACGGCGCCACAGCCGCAAACTTTCTGTGGGGAATAATCTCTCGGTTCGGGGTGCCTCATAGCATTATCACCGACAATGGCACTAACTTGTCGCAAGGCGAAGTCGAGGAATACTGTTATAAGCATGGTATCCGCCTAGATCTAGCCTCAGTAGCGCATCCGCAGGCAAACGGTCAAGTAGAGCGTACAAATGGTTTAGTCTACAAGGAATCAAACCACGTCTCGAAGTACCATTGCACAGAGCGGCTGGGGCTTGGGTGGATGAATTGCAGTCTGTCCTTTGGAGTTTACGCACAACTCCAAACAGATCAACCAAGTTTACTCCTTTCTTCTTAGTCTATGGCGCAGAAGCAGTGTTGCCAACCGACATGATGTACGATTCTCCCAGAATTCAAGCCTACGTCCAGGAAGACGCAGAAGATGCAAGACAGGATGGCCTTGACCTACTTGATGAAGAACGAGATGTTGCCCTTGCGATCCGCCATCTATCAGCAAAGTTTGAGGCGTTATCACAGCAGAAGGGTGAGGCAACGAAGTTTTAGAGTTGGTGACCTGGTTCTCCGCCTAATCCAAGATAGAAGGGCTTGCATAAGTTATCCCCGCCTTGGGAAGGACCTTTTGTGGTCAGTAAGGTGTTGCTCAATGGTTCTTATTACTTGGTCGACACGAGACGGATACAAGAAGAAGCGAGGTCGCAAGCGCAAAAGGAAGGTTGACGACAAGTACGAAGAAACCAAGCGACCTGGAACATTGAGCAGCTACGTCCTTTTTACACTTAGCAATTTCCACATTGTAATAAGTACTATATGATTATGAAATAAAAGTCTGTGGTTTGCTCATTCAGTTTTGGGATCATGCCATCTTTTGTCTTTTCTCGCAATCATATATCTGTTGTCATAAAAGTTACCAAACAAAATAAGTTTTTGCTCCGTGCTAAGGTCAAACTTTTTGACATTTGCCGTCTGCCGGCTAAAAACGCAAACAATCTTTGCACCGCCTAATATGCTTATCTGTCTGTTTGTGTGTGGGTCGCCTAGTAGTATGTCGTTGGCACCAACATGCTGGCTTTGGTCTCTGAGTCTAAATTAGTTGGTATTGCACCTGGTTGGCTCAGCTAAAGTAACTAAGATGAGGTTCCGCCAACATATGAAAAAGCTAAACATGCAGGCGAGATACATATTAAGGCGGGCCACTTAAATAAGCCTACCGCCAAGTGTAGCATAAAAGTTGGCCCATAAATATTTACAACCCAAAATAAAGTTTTATGCGTTAACAGATTAACGCAGTGTTTTGTGCTGCCTTTGCAGGAGGAAGTCTAAGGGATTGCCGCCTTGGTAGAGCTGGTGGAGAGATCCTGGGGGCTGACGCCGGCATTCTTGGGGCTGGCTCCGCCATCCTTGGGGCTGCGCTTGTCGGCTCCGGCTTCGCCTTCTTCGCCTCGGCAGCTTCAGGATCCGCCAAGGAGGGATCGGCTACGGCAACATGCGGGTCCGGGTGTTCCTTGTAGAACTTGCGGATGTCAACCATGTTGGCAACCCGGGTCGCATAGCCGCGAACAGACCGCAGCACGTCCTGCATCACGATGGCTTGGTTGTTTTCGTCTTCGGTGGGGAAGTACTCGGTGACTTGATGAATATCAGCCTCCGGGTACCACGCCGCCGTCATTGCCAATGCCAACTTGGCGCCGCCTCGTGCTGCTGAGCGTAGCGTGCTGTCGTGTTCGGCTGCCGCCTTCTCCAGCAGGTCCGGCAGAGCATCGAAGTGACGGGATCGCCGTCCTCCCCAGGGTAGAACTTGGCGGCAAATGCTTTGCCTGCGCCTTGGCGTTCTTGTTCACCTGGTCAAGGTTGTTGCTCATGGCCTCAAGTTGTCCCGTCAACTTGCTAACCTCGGCAGCATGAGCCAACGCACGCTCATCCAACTCCTTGGCGTGATCCGCCTTCAGCTTTGCCACCAGCCCTGCAAGATCTGCAGCTTCGTTCATCAAAGCTTGCATGTCAGTGGAGTTCTTGAGAATATCTTGCGCAGTGTTTAGTAATTCTACAAATAAAAAGAAAGGCGACTAAAATACTTGTCGAAAAAGAAAAAGAAGTCAGACGAAAAGAAGGCAAAGAAAGCTTTGTCACCTTCATCCTTCTTGCGAGCTTCTTCCAAGCTCGCAATTTGGGCATTCTTCAACTCCACGTCCTGCTGCAGTTGCTGGCATTCCTTGTTTTTCTTCTCTTGAGCACGAAATAGCTCAAGATTGGAAGCAAGAACGGCCTGCATGCACGAAAACAACATTATGGTTAGCACTATTAAGTCAATGAGACCACTTTGCCGGCAAAAATATTTTTCAGCCGCCAAAGTGCTCGGGGGCTGGGACCATAGGCTATTTTACCTCAAGTTGTCCGTGCAGGGTGTCGTGGAGTTCGTCCATGTGCGCGTACCAGTTGTGGGTGCCGTCACGCATGGTCTTCAGCGTTTGCCGGGGGTCTTGCAACCCTTTGCCAGATTGAGAGCCAGGATGGGAGGATGATCCGCCATGTTCGGACGCCATCTGGTCATCCATCTCCTGCTTCATGGCAATAAATCGAGCGGCATCACTAGCCGAAGCTTCAGCCGTCTTGGAAGTGGTAGGTCCGGCAACTGATTTCTTGCCCGCCATCTTCTCCGTAGCCGCCTCTGCGGTACCAGCAGCTGTGTACGTTCCCTGGCACACAACCACGGGAACGCCAACTGTGGGCGTTGTCGGTGCAGCGGCTGGAGAGCGTGGTGGCTTGCCCCTGCCGGTAGCAATCTTCAAGTTGGAGCGGAGCTTGGGCATGGCAGGCTTGCCCCTGTAAGCAGAAACATGCAAGTTTGTCAGCACAAATATATCAAAATAGCTAAGTCAGGGAAAGACAAAGTTTGCTTACCTCTTGAAGGGGACATTCCCCACGGTCTCATCCTCTGCATCGACAGAGGTGGCCGCCTTCTTCCTCTTCTCCAAATCCTGGGTGGAGGAGCTCAGCTTGCGCTTCTTCGATTTGCTGGCACCGGTGTCGTACCAGTTTGGAGCCAACTCTTCCTCCCCTAAGGTTTGCAGCTGAAAAGGAAACAAGACAATATTAATCTAGTACCTAGTGGGCAAGGATGTTAGTGAAATAACAAAGTAGCTTTGACTTACCGCTGGGGTGGGTTGTCATGGGTGAACATGGCGACGCCTTCAGCCGCCTTCACCGACAGAGGCTTGATAAGCTCTCTGAGCCGGTATTCTAAGGCATCCTGGTCAAGGGTGCTGTTGCCGGCGTCATCCGCCTTGTACTCGCACATCTTCAGTGGGCGATGGCGGAGTGACATTATCTTCCTCGACACCCAGCAGATGACGGTGTCAACTCCGTCAAGTCGTGGAGCCAGCATCGTCTTCGTCAAGAACACGATCCGCCTGACGGCAATTCTAAGTTCCGCCGACAAGCTGCTGAGCGGCACCTTTGCCGTCCAATAGGCCTTGTGGGTTGGCGGACCGTTGACGAAGGCCGGCATCCCTTGTGTGCTGCCAGGTGTCGGGATGTCCTTGCAGTAGAAGAAAGTGCTGGTCCAGTGCTTCACCGACTCGATGTATGGTATCTTTGGGTACCAGTCGGGTTGGCGGCAGTTGAACGTGACACTACCACAGGTTGCTAGGTGGCCGCCTGGTATGGTTTGCCGGCGGCACAGGAAGCAGTACTTGAATAGCTCTATGGACGCAGCTATGCCTAAGTACCCTTCGCACAAAGCCTGGAAGCCGGCTAGCACTAGAATACTAATGGGCGCTATGTTGTGTGGCTGCAACCCATAAAAACTAAGCACCGCCAAGAAGAAGGCGGAAAGCGGCAGAGACATACCGCGAAGGCTATGCGACGCCAACATGACGCGCTCGCCGTCTTGGGGGTCAGGCACCGCCTCGTCGCCTGGAACCCTCCAGGAACATTCCGTCTTTGGCGGAATGTATCCGCCTTCCTCCAGCTCCTTCAGATAGGCTGACGTCATAACTGACGGCAGCCAGTACCTGGAACCCAGGTCTCCAGCCTCTTCCTCTTCCTCGGCGTCGTCATCATCGTCAGCGGCGGATTCCGCCACAGCCTCAGAGCTGGTCGCCGCGGGGGATGGGAGGGGAAAGGTTGGAGCGGCGGTTGCAGGCGCCGCCAGAGCTGGGGAAGAAGTAGAAACCCCGCCCGTAGCCACGGTGGCGACGGGAGAGGTCATCGATGCGCCTACGGGCACCGCCGCCGCTGGGACAGATCCAGATCCGGCGGGGGTCGCAGAAGCCGCAGCCAGTGCCGCCGTCGCTGCCGCATCCTGCTGAGTGCTCGCCATTTGGGGGAGAATGCGCTGCTCGTGCTCGCCGGAGTTGAGTACGGGGAGGAGAGGAGCTCGGGAAGGTGAGGAGGCCACGGTGGGTGCGAATGAAGAAGAAGAGCATCATCGGCGTGCTCGTTGGGTATTTATCCCCACGCGCCAAGATCCGTGCCCAAGATTGGGGGGACGCGAGATTTCCGCCACGTGCCCACGATTTGCACGTCGTGGCAACGGTGTCTGCGGCCCTCGTTCCGATTTCTGTGCGTAGTGGGGAAACAATCATGATGCATGCCCAAGTCCAAACTGTCGTGGACTGCATGGCGTCATCCGTCAACATTTGACAGGACCAGTCAATTGACAAGACTGGTGCCGGGAAGATTCCTGACAACCGTCAGGCCGTCTTTCCCATGATGGCGGCAAATTGTCCGACTACTTTAGGCGGACCGCCATTTACTTTCAACTTTGGAATGCTTCGAGCTCTTCAGACGCTTACAAGACAAGGCGGACGTTGCCGACAAGAAGAAGACGGCGCCTGAAGAACTCGAACCCTTCCAGGGGCTAATGTTGGGGATATACCTAATAGGGGTATCACCAGCATGGATCAATCCGGCTAGTCCAGGGTGGCCCGCAGTGGTGGTGAAGGCTTTGCCTGCCGGGCGGCCCAGATAGCTGACGACCAAGGAAGGCGGATGCCGCCAAGGAGGAGGCCCAAGACTGAAGCCCATGAAGCCACCAGGACCAAGACGGAAGGCGGCATACATGCCGGCTAGGTTTAGGACTCCGTATACTTGCTGGATACGTAATCACCTTGTAACCCTAGGTCCAGCCGCCTATATAAGTGTAACGGACCGATTTTTGGAGTTTTCAAAAACTTTTCTCTGAAAATGAGGACTAGAAATTTTCGTTTGATTAATTAAAACTTAACTTGACTTTTCATAAACATGCAGCTTTAAAATGAATTTAGCATCAACTTGAATAAATATTTTATTTATTTTTCTTTCAAGTTTGATCGTATTTTCTTGGCTTCGGCATATTAACATAATCGGCTCTGAATTTGTTTTTGTTTTCATAAATTCATCTGGTGTTTTTCTGAGCTTCATAGCATTTTCTTGATTTCCCTATAAGGAAAATCTATTTCTTTTCTTTCTTATGTTTTGGAATTAATTTTTCCAATTTCCTTCTTACTTAAATCTGGCTTTGTTTACCAATTCTCTTTCTTATTACTTCTCTCCAAAATCTCGTTGGAAGTTGTTCCAAAGCCATGCACATGCACGCCTTGGCTGCACTCTCTCGTTGCTAGCTTCATTTCTCGTGTCTTCCTTCTTCTCTTTCTCCTATTTTTCCTACCGATGCACAAGCACGTTCTTTACTAGTGTCTTTTCTTTCCCAGCGCATGTACTGCGCAGTCGCACATGCCTAGCCCAAGCAGTCCGCTCCCGGCAAATCAGTACGAGCGATGCTCACGTTGCTCTACATCTCCCTGCAGGCAGTAACGCAGCCAGCCAGAAACGGCAGCTGGTACAGGAAACTGCCGCATCAATTTCTCTTTACTCGGCATTCATTTTCTAGTCGGTCGGTGCAAAACGCCCAGTAAGTCCAGGCCGGGTTGCACTGCTGCCTCGCCCCTGCTTATCTAGAGCACCCAATCGATCTCCGTTCTCTTGTTTTCCTTCCCGAGCAGCCAGTACAATCCCTCGCTCGCCCCGCGACCTAATCTCGCGAAGCTCCGGATCAGACTGTTTATGAACGCCGCATGCTTTCCCGGCGACTTCAGCCATGCCAGGACGAACTGCTGCGCCAGAAGAACCACAAGGAAGAGCTGGACCGATCCAGGCGAGCAGAAGGTGGAACCATTGATCTTAGCCGACGAATTCTGCAAATCCATCTACTCCGTTCATCGACTTCGTCCGACGAGTTCATCGCGTATGGTGAGATCAGATCGATTCCTTTGCCGCATCGTAATCTCATATCATGTAGAAATACTTCCTAGACAAACTTTGACAGCCTATGTATTCCATTGTCCACGCCAACTCAACCATGCCATCCAAGGTCGACATGGTTATGCCATCCTATATTTTAAGCACAATTTTGTGATATCCTTTCGCATCACTTTGTGCAAATTATCAGCAGCAGTCCAGAGGAGAAGACGGATCTCCAATCCGGCAACCATAGGAGAAACGCCATTGATGCCAATTCGTCAAATAGCGACATTGCCATTCAAATCCTTTTCTGATTCATCTTTACACTTGGATCTAAACATGTGAAAGTATTTAGTTGACCCTAGAAACCATATGGTGGAATTAGATTTTATATCTATTGGGTGGAATTTAAGCTAGGCTTTTATATATTTAAATTTAGGTCAAATTCAAATGTTATTTGAATTATATGCTTGATTGTTGTAATTTCTATGTATTACTTTGTGACGTGTTTAGATGATCTTTTGTATTGAAATAGTGGCTTACGTTTTATTCTTAAACAGAATTGATTGTGTTACTTGTACTTGTTTAGTATCTTGGTCTTGATCAGTAATATCTTGTGTAATGTTGATCCATGTTTAATATTCTATTCATGCATGACTTGTTACTATTAGTTTGTTTTGTGAAGGCATGTTTATCTATGAGTTTTCTGATTTGTTTATCACTTGATAAGTACTGCCGTGAAATAAGTTACTATATTTTGCAAGTAGATTGTATTCTTTGATTGCTCATGTTGTCTAGTACTCATGCTTAGAATTAGTTGGTGTGTTCATGTTATTAGTAGCTTATCATGTTGTTGCGTTTGTGTTGTTTTTCTTGTTTATTATCCATGCTTAATATGTATCATGGATATCTTGTGTACCGTGTGTTTCATATAATTTATTCTAGCCTCTAACTTTGTCTTAGGATGTATTTTAATGTCTTGCATGTATGTATATAGCTATATAGGATCTACCTTCATGTCACATTCGACTGCCCAGTTCTTTGTGTTATGTTTATGAATGTTTAGATCCTTTTTAAATTAGCATTGCATGTTACACTGCTTTGTCTCTATGTATGCAAGCATAGTTTTTCTGGTTGACTAGTTGATAATATGCTCTCAGTGGTCGTTTGGTTCTATAAGTATATAGTGTCCCATACATATATGTTACTTAATTGTTGTAGTAGATCATCACATGCTCACAGTAGTTTGTATTGCATGGTAGTAGTTCATGCTAATATCAATCTTTGTATATGTTTGTGAGCATGCGTTTTCTCTTGAGTAGATTAGCTTGTTGAATGTCATGCGGGTGGTCTTGTAGTATATGCGTGTATGCTTTGTTGTCGCATGCTAGTAATGTAAAGCTTGACTGCTATTGGTACCGTACTATAGTATCTAGCAAATGTATAGGCTTGTATATCATTTGTAATTAGTCATATATTGTTGTGCCATGACCTTTGCTTAGTATATACTATACTTTGTTGATATATGCTTGTAATGATATTCTTGTCATGAAAGTTATTAAGTTTCCTAATTGTGTAGATAGCATATCTTAGTTGATACATTGCCATGGCATGATTCATATGTTTTAGATGTTGGTATACCTTGTTTACTTCTTAGCTTATTATCGCTGAAGTATAGCTATGGTAGAATTTATTTATTGTTTATGTTAAACTTGTTTGTTCTGGTGCATAGCTAGATGGTTCACAAGTGTCATGTGTGTTTCTGTTGTATCACCTTTAGTATGGAATTGCTCTTGCTTTATATAGGATGATGTTTAGCTTAGCTTTTGTATTACTTATATGTTTGCGTTATCATGCTAGATAATCCTAGCTATTGTTAATATCACTAGAATGATAAGTATTTGTTTGATGTTTGCAAACTAGTATGATATGGTTCATTGTTATATCTTGTTTGCATTTTGCGCGTTATCTCGATTTGCTATACTATGTTGTTCGAGTTAATTGGGTTACATGGGTACGACCAACTATGTTATAGCCCCTATGTTGGGTTTGTAGACAGTATAGTAAGATCTACATGTATCTCTTTATGACGACATTCTAGTATGATAATCTATCCACATATCTAATCCTAGCTCTTTATCTTGATAATCTATCCTAGCATCCTATCCATGCCATTTGATTCATATCTGAGTTGTCACAACTCACTTTCACAATTCTATCAAGGTGTTCTATATTCTTCTCCCACTGCTACTCCATGCATTCTCATTTGTATTTCATTTGGATTTGGTAATTATTGCTCTGGTATTTATTTGGTTGCCATTTGCTATCGTTATGACGAGTAGGGAGTGACGTGGTTGGACGGATATAATCAGCTTATTGAAGAACGTGGTTATAATCAGCTTACTGAAGAAGAATAATAAGAAGAAGTTCAACAACGAAGGCATGCCCCCCCTCTCATGTTTTTATCCTATGTTTTTAAAAGGGGCGTTATTTATTGTTTTAAAATTATGCATGCTATTTTCAATTTACTGGCGTGTCGATTGACACACCAGCCTGATCCGCTTGTCGCCTTGTATACTTGATACCCTGAGTAGAAATTATATAGTAATCATGTAGAGTAGAAATGCTTAGCCATGCTTAATATCCAGTAGGATATCTTTATCTTGCCTCTTTGGAGGAATTGGTTGACCTTTGGGTCACAAACATATTTCTGGACATGATGAGCTCGTTGAGCTTGGCTGATGAGCCGTTGTTGCTTCCTCTACTCTACCTTCTACTCTGGGTGAAACTTACCATCTAAACATTGGCGCGGGCGACTGCTGGATCAACTGATGAAGGAGCGATTGGCTGCCCTTCACAAGCTGAAGGGGGCAATCCGTCGTCCGTGCCGCATAAGGGCCTAATAAGTCTCGGATTTGAAGATTGTGACCACCGTACAACCACATGCTAATGGGCTCTGGCTGGGTCAAGTAAGTTAGTCAGCCTTTGGTGTCGATGTCGCCGTACCGCAGATGGGGTGTCTGCCTACGGGAGAACCTTCGGCACAGATGGGGGACCGGTTTGGGGACGTACTCTCAGTTCCGGCGCCATACCCGGTGGGCATGTCACATCTTTGGGGGATCTAGCTAAAAGACCTTGTCACGAATTCTCTATTGCTATGCTAGCGACGGCTGGTTGCAATTAGGCGAGTTTGTGACGTGTGGTGAAAGTGTACCACCTCTGCAGAGTGTAAAACTATTCGAATAGCCGTGTCCACGGTCATGGACGACACATGAATCTTTCTTGACATACAGGAACCCTGTTTGCTACTTCCCTCTACCCCTATTCTGAAATCCTATGGAGAACGTGAGGTGTCGAGGACACTCATTTTGATGAGAAATACTACACTTAATACAAAACATGTTTTCGTCCAAAATCGTTTTATCAAAACTATTATGGTATTACAAATAAAATTGGCTTTTATGCAAAAGAACCATACAGCCTTCCTTTGAAGCCACATGTAGCTATTATAGGTTTGCATGAGGGGGCACGCTGAGTACATTAATTATGTACTCACCGCATTGCTTTGTTGATTATTCAGAGCACGACGAAGAAGGAGAAGAATACGACTACTACGACGATGCTTAGGAGTGAGGCCTCGTGGACTACATCGACTGCCTGTGGCTAGATGGAGTCACTTCGCGTTTATATTTCCGCTGAGCTTTCTGATTGTAATAAATGTCACAAGACATTTCACTATTGCTATTCAAACTATGTAATAATACTTTTTGAACGTTCTGCAATGGTATCATTTCGCTGTGTTGTCAACATTGATCTTGGGATTGACATGATTACACAGGGGGTCTGGAGGTGTAATTCCGGTCCTCACAGAAGTGGTATCAGAGCCGACGTCGACCTAGTCACGTGGCCTTAGTTAGAAATGGAAAGCCTTAGGA
Organism: Poa pratensis; assembly: GCA_947311845.1. Lineage (NCBI taxonomy): Eukaryota > Viridiplantae > Streptophyta > Magnoliopsida > Poales > Poaceae > Poa > Poa pratensis. The sequence continues at coordinate 2,515,881 of CAMZMU010000117.1, read as the reverse complement.
ACTATTTGAAAATAAAATATATATATACTACTTTTATAAACTCTTGTAGTCTCCTTCTTGACTATTGTTTTTCCTTGACTTATGTTATTCAACATCATGTTTAATGCTTCTTTCCCAACAACTCTGTTAGTCTACAATTCCTGGCCAAAAAGAACGGAGTCAGTTCCAATAAAAGAAAAGTCATCTGAAGAACTCAAAGAGTGAAGAAGCGTCGACCTCACTCTACATTCTTCAATGTCGAAGATGAGACCAAGACTTGTTGTGACCAAACAGCCATATAGGATAAGGTTGGATAGATCCTTGGTAGCTATATAGTTTATATCGTTTAGACTTAAAATTTTATTTTTGCTTGAGCAATGTCTGCACATTTTTGCCTCGAGCACCTTTTCATGTGCAGCATGCTAAAACCCTATGTAATTTCAATGAAACTATTTTTATTCGTGTGTTTTAAAAATCCTTTTGGTTATTCTCGTGTTTTATTCTTGGATACCCCTCCCAAGCTAGGTTCTGTCACCCATCTTATTATTTTCCCTCTTACCTATGAGCCCTTGGAAACAAAGAAAATAGTGAATATTGATGACACCGATTACGATGAAGCTCTCAAGACCCACACGACGAAGGGAAAAGAATGTGTGCTACCTGCATAGAAGACTTTTTCCACCATTCTCAATAATGAAGAAGGAAGTGGTGTGCATGTGAACTTTGAGGTGGAATCAGACACACTGTCTGAGGAGATCCAAGTCATAAATGGGAGCAACAAAAATTCACTGGCGCAAGAGTAAGCCGTACCCTCGGGGAGTAACTTGATTCACCAGCAATTTGGAGACGCATGAAGATTTCATCATGTAAGTTCTAGCAAACGAAGCCCAACAAAAAAATAGCGACGCCTATAACATTGAAGAGAAGACATGTTTGAGTGGTGGTGAAGAGGCCATAACCAATATTTGCTTCAAGATGTTGAAGAAACCAAGATCAAACAAGGCGCCTTGGCGCACATCCTCAGCAATTCCGAATCATAATTAGAAAATGCTATTTCCATTACTATAAGAAATGTACGCTACTCCTATGGCGATACTTGTCCGAGAAAGAAGTCAATGCCAAGTTTGATTGAGTTCAACCGTGATTATACATCAAAGATCTCAAGACCCAAAAGTCGATGTATGCAATCCCAAGATGTTAGATAAGCATTTTTTTTTCAATTGTCGCAGCCTATGACGATTTGACACCAATGACCCATAGAGAAAAGACCTAAACAAGGCCGATGAAATTCAACAAGGAGAATAATAGATCACTTAAGGATTATCTAACGTATGATGGTGTTGTATGAAAAGCCCCAATGAGAATTCTTTTAAGGGGGGTAGCGAACATGTATTTGAAGTAATAGAAGATTGCAAAGGCTCCAGCAACCCATCAATGGAAAGCTTAAGAGCCATCCAAAAACCCAATCTATAGTGAGCCCGAATCTCGGGGACGAGATTCTTTTAAGGGGGGTAGAATTGTAACGGACCGATTTTTGGAGTTTTCAAAAACTTTTCTCTGAAAATGAGGACTAGAAATTTTCGTTTGATTAATTAAAACTTAACTTGACTTTTCATAAACATGCAGCTTTAAAATGAATTTAGCATCAACTTGAATAAATATTTTATTTATTTTTCTTTCAAGTTTGATCGTATTTTCTTGGCTTCGGCATATTAACATAATCGGCTCTGAATTTGTTTTTGTTTTCATAAATTCATCTGGTGTTTTTCTGAGCTTCATAGCATTTTCTTGATTTCCCTATAAGGAAAATCTATTTCTTTTCTTTCTTATGTTTTGGAATTAATTTTTCCAATTTCCTTCTTACTTAAATCTGGCTTTGTTTACCAATTCTCTTTCTTATTACTTCTCTCCAAAATCTCGTTGGAAGTTGTTCCAAAGCCATGCACATGCACGCCTTGGCTGCACTCTCTCGTTGCTAGCTTCATTTCTCGTGTCTTCCTTCTTCTCTTTCTCCTATTTTTCCTACCGATGCACAAGCACGTTCTTTACTAGTGTCTTTTCTTTCCCAGCGCATGTACTGCGCAGTCGCACATGCCTAGCCCAAGCAGTCCGCTCCCGGCAAATCAGTACGAGCGATGCTCGCGTTGCTCTACATCTCCCTGCAGGCAGTAACGCAGCCAGCCAGAAACGGCAGCTGGTACAGGAAACTGCCGCATCAATTTCTCTTTACTCGGCATTCATTTTCTAGTCGGTCGGTGCAAAACGCCCAGTAAGTCCAGGCCGGGTTGCACTGCTGCCTCGCCCCTGCTTATCTAGAGCACCCAATCGATCTCCGTTCTCTTGTTTTCCTTCCCGAGCAGCCAGTACAATCCCTCGCTCGCCCCGCGACCTAATCTCGCGAAGCTCCGGATCAGACTGTTTATGAACGCCGCATGCTTTCCCGGCGACTTCAGCCATGCCAGGACGAACTGCTGCGCCAGAAGAACCACAAGGAAGAGCTGGACCGATCCAGGCGAGCAGAAGGTGGAACCATTGATCTTAGCCGACGAATTCTGCAAATCCATCTACTCCGTTCATCGACTTCGTCCGACGAGTTCATCGCGTATGGTGAGATCAGATCGATTCCTTTGCCGCATCGTAATCTCATATCATGTAGAAATACTTCCTAGACAAACTTTGACAGCCTATGTATTCCATTGTCCACGCCAACTCAACCATGCCATCCAAGGTCGACATGGTTATGCCATCCTATATTTTAAGCACAATTTTGTGATATCCTTTCGCATCACTTTGTGCAAATTATCAGCAGCAGTCCAGAGGAGAAGACGGATCTCCAATCCGGCAACCATAGGAGAAACGCCATTGATGCCAATTCGTCAAATAGCGACATTGCCATTCAAATCCTTTTCTGATTCATCTTTACACTTGGATCTAAACATGTGAAAGTATTTAGTTGACCCTAGAAACCATATGGTGGAATTAGATTTTATATCTATTGGGTGGAATTTAAGCTAGGCTTTTATATATTTAAATTTAGGTCAAATTCAAATGTTATTTGAATTATATGCTTGATTGTTGTAATTTCTATGTATTACTTTGTGACGTGTTTAGATGATCTTTTGTATTGAAATAGTGGCTTACGTTTTATTCTTAAACAGAATTGATTGTGTTACTTGTACTTGTTTAGTATCTTGGTCTTGATCAGTAATATCTTGTGTAATGTTGATCCATGTTTAATATTCTATTCATGCATGACTTGTTACTATTAGTTTGTTTTGTGAAGGCATGTTTATCTATGAGTTTTCTGATTTGTTTATCACTTGATAAGTACTGCCGTGAAATAAGTTACTATATTTTGCAAGTAGATTGTATTCTTTGATTGCTCATGTTGTCTAGTACTCATGCTTAGAATTAGTTGGTGTGTTCATGTTATTAGTAGCTTATCATGTTGTTGCGTTTGTGTTGTTTTTCTTGTTTATTATCCATGCTTAATATGTATCATGGATATCTTGTGTACCGTGTGTTTCATATAATTTATTCTAGCCTCTAACTTTGTCTTAGGATGTATTTTAATGTCTTGCATGTATGTATATAGCTATATAGGATCTACCTTCATGTCACATTCGACTGCCCAGTTCTTTGTGTTATGTTTATGAATGTTTAGATCCTTTTTAAATTAGCATTGCATGTTACACTGCTTTGTCTCTATGTATGCAAGCATAGTTTTTCTGGTTGACTAGTTGATAATATGCTCTCAGTGGTCGTTTGGTTCTATAAGTATATAGTGTCCCATACATATATGTTACTTAATTGTTGTAGTAGATCATCACATGCTCACAGTAGTTTGTATTGCATGGTAGTAGTTCATGCTAATATCAATCTTTGTATATGTTTGTGAGCATGCGTTTTCTCTTGAGTAGATTAGCTTGTTGAATGTCATGCGGGTGGTCTTGTAGTATATGCGTGTATGCTTTGTTGTCGCATGCTAGTAATGTAAAGCTTGACTGCTATTGGTACCGTACTATAGTATCTAGCAAATGTATAGGCTTGTATATCATTTGTAATTAGTCATATATTGTTGTGCCATGACCTTTGCTTAGTATATACTATACTTTGTTGATATATGCTTGTAATGATATTCTTGTCATGAAAGTTATTAAGTTTCCTAATTGTGTAGATAGCATATCTTAGTTGATACATTGCCATGGCATGATTCATATGTTTTAGATGTTGGTATACCTTGTTTACTTCTTAGCTTATTATCGCTGAAGTATAGCTATGGTAGAATTTATTTATTGTTTATGTTAAACTTGTTTGTTCTGGTGCATAGCTAGATGGTTCACAAGTGTCATGTGTGTTTCTGTTGTATCACCTTTAGTATGGAATTGCTCTTGCTTTATATAGGATGATGTTTAGCTTAGCTTTTGTATTACTTATATGTTTGCGTTATCATGCTAGATAATCCTAGCTATTGTTAATATCACTAGAATGATAAGTATTTGTTTGATGTTTGCAAACTAGTATGATATGGTTCATTGTTATATCTTGTTTGCATTTTGCGCGTTATCTCGATTTGCTATACTATGTTGTTCGAGTTAATTGGGTTACATGGGTACGACCAACTATGTTATAGCCCCTATGTTGGGTTTGTAGACAGTATAGTAAGATCTACATGTATCTCTTTATGACGACATTCTAGTATGATAATCTATCCACATATCTAATCCTAGCTCTTTATCTTGATAATCTATCCTAGCATCCTATCCATGCCATTTGATTCATATCTGAGTTGTCACAACTCACTTTCACAATTCTATCAAGGTGTTCTATATTCTTCTCCCACTGCTACTCCATGCATTCTCATTTGTATTTCATTTGGATTTGGTAATTATTGCTCTGGTATTTATTTGGTTGCCATTTGCTATCGTTATGACGAGTAGGGAGTGACGTGGTTGGACGGATATAATCAGCTTATTGAAGAACGTGGTTATAATCAGCTTACTGAAGAAGAATAATAAGAAGAAGTTCAACAACGAAGGCATGCCCCCCCTCTCATGTTTTTATCCTATGTTTTTAAAAGGGGCATTATTTATTGTTTTAAAATTATGCATGCTATTTTCAATTTACTGGCGTGTCGATTGACACACCAGCCTGATCCGCTTGTCGCCTTGTATACTTGATACCCTGAGTAGAAATTATATAGTAATCATGTAGAGTAGAAATGCTTAGCCATGCTTAATATCCAGTAGGATATCTTTATCTTGCCTCTTTGGAGGAATTGGTTGACCTTTGGGTCACAAACATATTTCTGGACATGATGAGCTCGTTGAGCTTGGCTGATGAGCCGTTGTTGCTTCCTCTACTCTACCTTCTACTCTGGGTGAAACTTACCATCTAAACATTGGCGCGGGCGACTGCTGGATCAACTGATGAAGGAGCGATTGGCTGCCCTTCACAAGCTGAAGGGGGCAATCCGTCGTCCGTGCCGCATAAGGGCCTAATAAGTCTCGGATTTGAAGATTGTGACCACCGTACAACCACATGCTAATGGGCTCTGGCTGGGTCAAGTAAGTTAGTCAGCCTTTGGTGTCGATGTCGCCGTACCGCAGATGGGGTGTCTGCCTACGGGAGAACCTTCGGCACAGATGGGGGGACCGGTTTGGGGACGTACTCTCAGTTCCGGCGCCATACCCGGTGGGCATGTCACATCTTTGGGGGATCTAGCTAAAAGACCTTGTCACGAATTCTCTATTGCTATGCTAGCGACGGCTGGTTGCAATTAGGCGAGTTTGTGACGTGTGGTGAAAGTGTACCACCTCTGCAGAGTGTAAAACTATTCGAATAGCCGTGTCCACGGTCATGGACGACACATGAATCTTTCTTGACATACAGGAACCCTGTTTGCTACTTCCCTCTACCCCTATTCTGAAATCCTATGGAGAACGTGAGGTGTCGAGGACACTCATTTTGATGAGAAATACTACACTTAATACAAAACATGTTTTCGTCCAAAATCGTTTTATCAAAACTATTATGGTATTACAAATAAAATTGGCTTTTATGCAAAAGAACCATACAGCCTTCCTTTGAAGCCACATGTAGCTATTATAGGTTTGCATGAGGGGGCACGCTGAGTACATTAATTATGTACTCACCGCATTGCTTTGTTGATTATTCAGAGCACGACGAAGAAGGAGAAGAATACGACTACTACGACGATGCTTAGGAGTGAGGCCTCGTGGACTACATCGACTGCCTGTGGCTAGATGGAGTCACTTCGCGTTTATATTTCCGCTGAGCTTTCTGATTGTAATAAATGTCACAAGACATTTCACTATTGCTATTCAAACTATGTAATAATACTTTTTGAACGTTCTGCAATGGTATCATTTCGCTGTGTTGTCAACATTGATCTTGGGATTGACATGATTACACAGGGGGTCTGGAGGTGTAATTCCGGTCCTCACAATAAGCTGGACCACGGGATGCCTTTAGGGCACATTACTCTCATACGAATCAACACAACCAACTCATTGTATCCTGTTCACGGCGATATTGCCTTATAGTGAGTTATAGCAGCACGTAGGGCACTGCCACCGCCGTGGTGCCTGAAGCTGGGTAAACCGCCGTGTACAATCCCGACCTTGACGACGTCCACCTTCTTGCCCTACGTTCACCCTCGGCTAGCAGGACCCCGTCTCCTATCCAAGATGCCGATACGACGACAGTCGGTTTAATGAAAAGATGTTTTTGGGCTGATTAGATTAGGCCACTTTGCTAACATGGATTAGTCCATCCTTTGACTTAACAAGTACCAAACAAGTTGGGTTGGCTAGAGGGCATATAGGTTCAACATTTGCTTGAAAAGTTTGGGTCAAAGGGGCTCAATAGCTACTAGATACAAAAATGGCAAAAAGGCTATCTAGTAATACACATAAGGTCACCTTATAAAGTAGCACTCAAAACCAGCAAGAATTAGTGATTAAACATTTTTGTAAATTTTAAGAGGGCTATTAATGGAAAGAAGAGGTGAAGTAGGTGATGTTAGTGATTTTGTATTTCCAAGATGAACAAAATAAACTCTAGTTGTCAAGCTCTAGAAATGCTAAAGGTTAACGGGAGTGAAGATATGTATTTTCTACCTATATAAAGTAGAAATTTAGCAAATATCAACACAAAACAATTCTACAAGAGGTAATACATTCCACTCATGCAAGACAAGCAAAACAAGCATTTAGATACCAAATCAAATCATGTGCATCAAATGTTGCTACAATCAATCACCACAGGAACCCATGAAATAACACACTCGAGTCAAGCAATTCAAACACAAACCCAATAGGGAGAACCACAAGCATTTGGATAAACAACCAAGTCTCAAAAGAATACTAAAATAAGAGTTTTGAAATAAGAGTTACTAATATTTTCAATACAACACACTTAAAGATATATCAGGACTTCATTATATAGTCCTCCATGGTTTAAAAACAAGTAAATTTGAAAGTACTTTTATTCTCTCAAAGAATAGATTTTTTGGGTAGTTGCTAAAATCAAAACATCAGGGTAAATAGAGTTTGTTAAAATTATGAGAGGAGAAGATATATGGACCATTTTTACTTGTCAAAACATTGATCACAAAGGTCATATCATAACCAGGTTGAGCTCCAAGGTTGATATTTAGAGAGTTCATGACACAAGCACATACCACAACATGACAAACCAAACAAACATGAGTAAATCACATCTAGTAACAAGACATTTCAAAAAGTTTTTGTTGCCCCTAAAATTTGGGTCTCGGACAATTAAGTTTTTCTTGGTTCCAAAATTTGGGACGTTACAGACCTTCCCCCCTTAAAAGAATCTCGTCCCGAGATTCCTAAGCGGATACTAAGCGATTGCAAGGTTAGGGGGTTTGATCCTCCTTCATCTTCCGAAGTTGTTGATTCTCAACTAAGGTTTCCTTGTCGAAGAGGCGTCTGATTCCTTCTTGAAGACTTTGGTCTTAGCTGAAGGTGTGTTCATGTTGGTCGATGCTAATCCGCGTTCTTGTTGGGTTGACTTCAAACACTCCAGGGTTGGGGCGCAAAGAACAGTTTGTCAAAACTCCCTTATAAAACTAGCATAAGTCTTCCCCCTTAAAAAGGGGCCTTGAAGGGTTGATGTGGATGGTACAAGTTGTCGCCTTCAGGGTGTTGTTGGTCTTGGGTATCATGACGAGCTTCAGCTTGGTCGTAGCTCCTCGGTTCTTGGGGTTGATGTAGACACTTGTCCTTATATTGACATCTTGAGGGGTTAGCATGTAAACGCAGACCAACAGTTTTTAAGCCTCACAGGGGTGTCAGGTCCATAGACTTGACTCTCTCCGGTTTTTCCTAAAAAGTCAAAGGGTGCTACAAGCTACTAAAGGTGTCTAACTTGCTTAGTGTGTTGTCAACAGCAACAGTCTTCAGGCCTTTCGTCGTTCTTGGTGTCTTGTTAGATATGAGGTCTTCTATTGTGCCCACCTTCGGTTTAGCTGACGAACAAAGTTGATGAAGACTTTCATAGTTTGTTGACTTCATGACGCCACACACTATCCTTCAGAGGTCGGTTCTATCTTAATTAGCCTAGAAAATTAGTTAAGATACTTATTGCTATCAGTCTCAAGTCAGACGAGTCGAGTTAATAAGTTTGGCGCATAGAAGGCCCTTATGACTCTTGCTTTGGGGGGTTCATCTTGATGTAGATGATCTTCAGTGCTGGTTGTCTTCGTTGTTGCTGACCTCAATCTCCTTCGGACTTCACGACTTGAGGCTTCACAAAAAATCTTCAAAAAGTGGTGGCTCTTGCCGATTTTTGAGTCCTTCTTGTTGCCGTTTGTGGGTCTCGAAGAGGTTAGCTAGTAGCAAGTCACTGGTGTTATATGTTACTCTAAAGTTAGATACGCTAAGTTAGTGATGGTATAGTGGTAATTCGAAAAGTTAATTAAACTAGGCAAGGCTCGTCACATCACGGGGATGGGCTTTCTCGGGGTGGTCTTCTGTATCAGGTGCGGTTAAAAGCTCTCACGTGTCGAAGTTTAGGTCAGAGGCAAAACATTTTTAGAGAGGTTTTCTAAACAAGTTTTGAAAAGTATCACGATGCATCAAACGCTTAAAAGGCCAAAAAGGTATTTTGTGTAGAGGCAAAAAGATGTTTAAACAAAAGGGAAATTTGGGTCTAACATGTGCTGCCGACGAAGAGTGCTTGTGAAACACACCAGGAGAACAACACACCAACGACACGCATATGAATCATTATCAACCATTAGGTGCATCAGGTCTCAACAGAAGCAGCACACACGACATAGTTCCGCATATGGGCATAGTTTTAACCCTAAACATAACAACAAACTAATTTGCGACTGGGAGAGGATCATGACTTCATTCAATCGTCACAAACTACTGGAGGTGGCGCTTCTTGGAAGACTCGTTCTTGGGGGTGGAATCTTTGTCTGCCTTCAAAGCTTCCATCTCCTTGTAGGTTTCCTTGAGATCCTTCCGGGTGTTGTGAACTCGGTACTTGAGTCTTTCCCCCATTTCATCAATGGCGGCCCATGCAGCGCTCTTTGCTGACTCCATAAAGGAGGCGTACTGAGACTCTGAGTTGGTGAACACCATATATCCCGTTTTGTTCTGATCATCATCTTCATTCTTGTAGAGGTGGAGTTGCACCCACCAAAGCTCTTGTCCATTCTCCATCCAAGGAAAACCCTTGTAGACTGCGGGTCCTTCAAGTTCGAAGCTCAGCATGAGGTTCTCCAGGGCCTTGGGAAACTCAGTGGTGCTTTCCAAAGTCATGGTCATCATCGGGCCCTTCTTGAGTGATTCGATGAGGCTCGACATCTATAAATAAAGAAAACGTCTTAGGAGGGGGCGTAAAAATAAAAGAATCAAGGCTAAGGTATCTTGAGGAAAGGTAGGGTTTTCAGTCCTCGGGTCTGTTCCTAGTTTGACGTCATTCCTAAGGTTCTTATTTCTGGCTAGCAAGGTACACACAGACACGGGGCACACAATCACTAATGCTTACTGAAAAAGCACACAAGCAAGACACACACTTAAGCAAAAGAGCACACACGACACTTATAGTACCAAAAGGGAATTCCACAATCGTGTTAGTCGGATAATCCAACCAAGGGTCATATCCTAAATGTCCTATTGGTCTTGGTCAATCTTACTTGTTGGAGTCTTCATTTCATCGGCTTGGGCTCCTGCTGGAAATCTTGAGACTGTCGAAATGGCAACTGGAGCACCATTGTTGGGGTTGAAGTCTTGACAGTGAGACTACTTCGGCAAGCAAAGGTTGCTCTGTAGCTTGTTTCTTCAATTGACAACCACCTTGATGTCGTATGTTGAAGTCTTGAGACTGAACTTCGCCTTCTCGGTACTAGTTACTTAGGTCTCATTTGGGTTCATCGTCCAGGCGAAACAAGTTTGAATGGGGACAAGATAGTAGGAAAAATCTTTTGAAATACTTTAAATTGGAGAGACAAGGTCAAGATATTTTTGAGAAAAAAAGAAGAGTGGAAACCATACTCGGCTTACTTAGATAAAAATAGATTTTGTGCAAATAGGGTTTTTAGCAGAAATATTTCCTTCCTAAGCTAACGACCATGCTAACTAAGGTCTCCTAAGGTCAACGATGGCTCTGATACCAAGTCTGTGAGGACCCCTCGAACCACAGTCCGAGATGTCCACGTTATGTAAACGGATCACGATCCAAATGATCAGTGCATCGCGATCACATAACCAACTGGTATACAAAGTTACATCATTCAAACGTACATACAAGTCTTACACAAATAAATAGTCTGCAATTCTACACCATAGGGATTTTTCCCTATGGTTCTGGTGTTCAAAAAAAAAATAGTTTGCAATCATTGTCACACAGGACAGAATTAACTACGATATAGCGGAAGCTTGCGGCAAGCGTCGGCCCTCGTCACAACCAGATGCATGCCCACAACGCAGTTGACCGGTGACACTCAGTTGGCGTAGTTGTTGGCGTACTCCTCCTCCTCGTCGTTCCTCTCCTCGTTGCAATCTGGACGTTTGAATATCCAGGGACACAGCCATATGAGTACATTTACGTACTCGCAAAACCACCTCAAGGCTTAAATTTTCATGGTAATGCAATAAAACATTTTCGAAAAGCTGGGATAGCTGCTATATATTGGTATAGGGCTTAATTTTCGCAAACGATGCTTTTAGACATAGAGATTACGACATCTCTATATCTTTGTTAAAGAGAACATTTAGAGATAGAATTCTCTCTTGTGGAAATAGCATGCACTATCTCCACCTTTTTGTAAACACTTTTGTAAAACCTTTCAAAGACGCTAGGATGGGGATACCCCTTTTTCTTTCCATGAGACCAGACTGATTGTCTCCCCGAGACCAACCATCTTCTCCCAAAACCGTACCTCCCAGGTACCTTCTTGATGCCTCCTTGTTTCCACCGAAAAAAAACCATTTCTCCTTTGAAAACATAAAAATTGCCCATACGCCTAGATCGGTGGCCTTTCCAACCATCCATGACCGCGGACACGGCTATTCGAATGGTTTTACACTCTGCAGAGGTGGTGCACTTTCACCACACCAAACGGTCATTCCGCCGTGTTCAGCCACGGTCCGTCATACGACAGTATTCGGATAACCTGATCAAAGCTTTCCACTAATCCACCCTAGTACAGAGGACTCCCGATAGGTTTATTCCCCCCGGCACCGTGTGCTCCACTAGACCCCTGGTCACTCTTAGGACGCCACACTGCCACGGTAGGGGACCCAACGTAATCGTCCGGCTGCGGATCTTCCCACAGTGTATTGTCTCATACAGACGACAACCCGGCTTCGAGGGCCTTGCCCTTAAAGAGTATGAGATCCTCCATACTAAAGTAGACAAGCTTCCGGCTAAGCCCTACCTATCTCAGGTAATGTGGTTGCACGGGTTAATTGTTCGGGCGGCCGCTAGGGCTGTACTTTGTTTTTCAAAAACATCTCCACCGCCGACTGCTCCCAGCAGCTCGGGTTTTCGTAAACTCACCGAATGCTCCCAGCTCTTCGGGTTTTCATAAACATCACCCTTTGCTCCCAGCAACATGGTTTTTATAAAATACTTTCTCGCCGATCGCTCCCAGCGTCTCGGGTTTTCTTCCGAAAACATTTCATCAAATCCAGGCTCCCATCCTATAGTTTTGAGGTAAGGGTATATGGATATGCTACTAGAAAATATAATTTTCTTGATAGCGCCTTCACTAGAAGGCTTCCCAAGTAGGAACTTATTTTTATAAAACCTATTATATACTAGTAGATATATATTTGGCCAAACAATAATTTTTGGAAAATAGTTTTGGGGTGACAAAATGCCACATAAAAGACAAAACATGCATTATTTTATTTTGAAAACAAGACATGCTTGTACAAATAATAGGAGTTCAATAGGGTGTTGAGGTGGCTTGCCTGGCTTGGTAATATGGCCTTGGTCTTGATCTTGATGTTCCTTAGGTTCACTCCGCACTTCAAGTTTCTTCCCGATCGTATCTAACTTCGTAAACAGGAAAAGGAACAACACTCAAAATACAAGACAATGCCACAAGGACATAACAAACAGCAAGCATTGCACAAGGCACTAACCTAACAATCAAAAGCAAGCAATTCACTTAGTTATACAACAACAAGCAACAAGTCCATATAGCTAAGACAAACAACAAACACACCTAAGAAAGTATACACAACAACCCTAATAGTTAAAAAGGTGGTTTTAACTAAACCCTAAAACAAAACTCCACTTAGGGTGATTAGGTCACTTAACAAGGGCTGCTACCGTAGTTTAGGAAATACTTCAGACAAAAGTATCTCTTTAGTTTTCAGGAAATACTTCAGACAAAAGTTAAGTTACTAATTATTTTCTATTATTAAATTATTTCACCAAGCTAAGATAGAGACATTAACAAACTACTCATGCTAGTATTAAACTTAAAGACTACCAAGTTTAACTAACAAGGCAAACATATTAAATCACACAAACATGTTTGGCAACTACAATACAATTTATTATTTATTTACAAATAGGGTTAAGGTGATAATTACACAACCTTTTTGGATCACTTTCAATTTGTAAAACTAAGCATCACTAATAAACTTAAACAACCAGTAGCTAACATCTTTAGTTGGGGAGTGGTTATTTAGTTCATAAAAGTTTTCTGACAACCAAGCATAATTAAACAATGGTTAAAGTTTTCAATCACCACATAACAACACAAGCTTAGCACACAAACACATCTAACATAAACCACTAACAGTCCTAACATATTAAAAGTAACTTTATTTGGTGAGCTACAGCACCAAAACAAATCACAACAATAATAACAACATTTTCATAAAGGACCAAACAATTGTTTTATCATTTTTTAAATGCAGAAAACACCATTTTGAGAGTTTATTAAGTCCAGGGTGTTCTGTTCAACCAAATTTTATGAAAAGATAGGTTTAGGTTCTTTTCATGAATTAGAAACTACTGCAATTGGATTTACCCAAAAATCTTAGTCACAGAAAATCAGATAAATGCTAGAAAACCCTACTGGTCCAAACTTCAAACTCATGCCAATTCAAAACTAAACATCACAAACACAAGGGATCAATTTCTACTGAAAGCTACACTCACAAGCATTCCAAAACAATTGGATTTACTAATTTTAGGTTCACATAACTCAAGTTAATAACAGTTCTTTGGATTAGACCAGTGGCAGTGCAGTAATTATCATGCTTCGAAAAATTAATATTTTTCAGATCTGCCAGTTCGACATGATTCTAGACTCAAAGCTTCACCACTGTGATTTTTGGTTTACACAAATTTCATGTTTAACTATTTTATTTCGATTTAAAGATACAGCACAGAAATAGAATAAAATCAATGAGAAAAAAATAGTCATGGGCCAGATTCGAAGGGAGGCTGGGCAGCACCGTGCTGGGCTGGCCCATGGCGAGATCCAGCAGGCTGAAGGGCTAAGTCACCCTTAGATCTAGATCTAAAGGCCAGAAACAGATCTAGGGACAATCAATCACAACCATTGATCCGAAAATCGACGGTAGCTGTTCTTCTTCTTCCTCTGAAAGTCCAGAACGTCAAGACAAGAGGAAAAACGCCATGGCTGCTGGTTGCTCACCGTGGTGGCTGCTAGGGGCGATGCGTAGGGTGCAGTAGAGGTGCAGCGGCTCGGGGAAAGGCTTGGGGTGGTCTGTGGAGGCATAAAATCTTGAAGGAGGGCTCCCAAACGACGGCGCTATCGAGGTCGCACGCGACGGGCACGTCACGGCCCCGGTGACTCCGGTGTTCCTATAGGCAAATGAAGATGTCTCAGAGGTAGGCCATAGAGAGAGGAACGAACTGGAGCAAAAAGAGAGAGAGGAGAGGGAGGGAAACGGTGGAAATCTTGCGCGCAAGCTCGTGGACTCGAGCTTCGGTTCCTCGAAGATTTCGAGCAGAAGAGAGGGGGAGCTCGAGAGATTTCGCAGGGGGTGGGCGAGTGGGAGTGTGGGAGGCAAATGGGCAAGGAGAGAGGGAATGGGGGTCTCGGGTTTCTTATCCGAGCTCAAGGCCGGTCCGCCATGGACTTTGAGCACAAGAGAGGTGGAGGGGGGTGTAGGCTGCGGATTGGCTCAGGGAGGCGGTGGAGACCATCATGAGGGTACAGGGGCACGTCTTGGAGGCTAGTGGATGTCGCGGCACCGTTGGAGTGGGGTGGAGTAATGGAGTGGTCTCTCCTGCCCCCAGGGTGTTCGACAGAATGCCAAGAGGATAGAGACAAGAGAGAGGGGAGACTAGGGTTATCCGGGGGCAAGGCAAAAGGTCAGTTGGTGTGTGAGGGTTCATGGCACGCCCAGAACTAGGGTTTGGGGAGAGGGGTGTGTCGGTTTAATTAAAAGATGTTTTTGGGCTGATTTGATTAGGCCACTTTGCTAACATGGATTAGTCCATCCTTTGAGTTAACAATTACCAAACAAGTTGGGTTGGCTAGAGGGCATATAGGTTGAACATTTTCTTGAAAAGTTTGGGTCAAAGGGGCTCAATAGCTACTAGATACAAAAATGGCAAAAAGGCTATCTAGTAATACACATAAGGTCACCTTATAAAGTAGCACTCAAAACCAGCAAGAATTAGTGATTAAACATTTTTGTAAATTTTAAGAGGGCTATTTATGGAAAGTAGAGGTGAAGTAGGTGATGTTAGAGATTTTGTATTTCCAAGATGAACAAAATAAACTCTAGTTGTCAAGCTCTAGAAATGCTAAAGGTTAACGGGAGTGAAGATATGTATTTTCTACCTATATAAAGTAGAAATTTTGCAAATATCAACACAAAACAATTCTACAAGAGGTAATACATTCCACTCATTCAAGACAAGCAAAACAAGCATTTAGATACCAAATCAAATCATGTGCATCAAATGTTGCTACAATCAATCACCACAGGAACCCATGAAATAACACACTCGAGTCAAGCAATTCAAACACAAACCCAATAGGGAGAACCACAAGCATTTGGATAAACAACCAAGTCTCAAAAGAATACTAAAATAAGAGTTTTGAAATAAGAGTTACTAATATTTTCAACACAACACACTTAAAGATATATCAGGACTTCATTATATAGTCCTCCATGGTTTAAAAACAAGTAAATTTGAAAGTACTTTTATTCTCTCAAAGAATAGATTTTTGGGTAGGTGCTAAAATCAAAACATCAGGGTAAATAGAGTTTGTTAAAATTATGAGAGGAGAAGATATATGGACCATTTTTACTTGTCAAAACATTGATCACAAAGGTCATATCATAACCAGGTTGAGTTCCAAGGTTGATATTTAGAGAGTTCATGACACAAGCACATACCACAACATGACAAACCAAACAAACATGAGTAAATCACATCTAGTAACAAGACATTTCAAAAATTTTTTGTTGCCCCTAAAATTTGGGTCTCGGACAATTAAGTTTTTCGTGGTTCCAAAATTTGGGACGTTACAGTTGTTGGGAACATATTGAGCTTTATTATAGGAATTACAATTGTTGTTACCATACCCATTATTACCATAGTTCCTAATGAAGTTAACATCAACATTTTCAGGATTATTACCAACTAGTTCTTGGAAAGGCACATTTTCAATATTTTGTTTATTAATGAAAGCAAGAATAGTGTCCATTTTAGATGACAAATCATTTGTTTCTTCTATGGAGTTTACTTTCTTAGATGGATTAGGTGCTCTATTAGTATGCCATTGACCATAGTTTTGCAAAATACTTTCCAATATGTTCTTAGCTTCTACTATAGTTTTTCCCATAAAAAGCCCCTCCAGCAGCGGAATCAAGAATATTTCTAGACATGTAATTTAGACCATTGTAAAAAGAGTGTAATATGGTCCATTCATTGACCCCATGTGATGGACAAGTTCTAAGCATAAGTTTTATCCTATCCCAAGCCATGGCAACATGTTCATTTTCATTTTGCCTAAAAGAAAGAATATTGTTTCTATTTTGCAAAATTTTAACAGCAGGATAATATTTCTTAATGAAAGCTTCTTTTAGATCATCCTAAGAATTAATGCTACCAGTAGGTAATGAATGCAACCATTCTTTAGCTTTTCCTCTAAGTGAGAAAGGAAATAACTTCAGTTTAAGAATATCACTTTCCACATTTTTAAACTTTTGCATGTCATATATTTCAACAAAATCATGAAGATGCATAGAGGCATCCTCCATAGCACTACCGCAAAATTGTTCCCTAGTTATCAAGTTCAACAAACTAGGACTTACTTCATAACTATCAGCATTTCTCTCAGGTGTGGCAATGGGCCTAGCAATAAATTGATCATTTGGAGTGTTTGTGTAATCACACAACTTAGTTCTTTCTCCCATTTTTGCAAGTTTTTATGTGTTTTTTAATTTTTCATGCAAAACTGAAAATAAAATATGATATGCAAGACAATAACAAAACAAAATAAAATGCTTTGAAGGTAAAGATGGATAAGATGATGCTCACGTAGGTGCAACCTCCCCAAGCTTAGGTGTTAGCACAAGTTGGTGATGAAGTTGACTTTGTTGTGAGATACCCTTGGATAAACCTTTACAGCAATGATTCCCCGGCAACGGCGCCAGAAAACTTGTCTTGATGGCCCTTGACGTAGTTACAAGCGTCAAAAGAATATGGGTTAGGTTGAGACTCCAAGTGCAGAGTGTATAGTATAGGAAAGACGGTTTTTCCCATGAGGGGTGACTCGAGGGTTTAATATCGAACTCTCGGGGAATCAGTAGTGAAATATTTATCTTCTTATCCTTCTCTTGAAAACCTACAAACAAAGTAAATTGTTTTGGCCCTCAACCTCACCAAGTGGTTGTCAAGCACAAGGTGTGAGAATGATATCAAAATAAAATGAATGCAAAACAGTAAATAAATATGCAATGATGATGAATAAATATGCAAGGATGGTGGAAACAATGATGGATGATATTTTTGGGTTTTGTATTGTGAATGCAAGATGGTATTTTCGGATTTTTAAATGACAGAAAATGTAAAGTGGGTAAAAGTTGTTGGAAAGGTGTTTCTTATGATTAAAAATGGACCGGTGTTCATGGTTTCACAAATGCACTCTCTTTAATAAAGTGGTGGACAATCGAACACTAGAATTAACATATGAGATTGCAACAAAAAGGTTTCATGACAAGTTACTAATTACTTGGGCATCACGTCCTAACAGAGATCTTTTGTTTATTAATCTCTCTTATACTCCACCAAGGTGCGAACTAAATCATAACACCTTAGTAATTAAGATAAATCAGAGCATAGCATTAAGTTTCAAGACATGAAGTTAAAATAAGAACATGCTAGATCTAGTCATGGAGTAGTGGCAATGGTCACACCCACATCTCCGGTAGCAAGGTATTTTTCTTTATCGCTAGTGAGGCAAAAAGTAAGGCAAAACACCCAAGTGGATCGCGGAACATTCTCTCACGTTCATCGCACTAGCCACCCCCCCGTTACTCCAACTAATGCACACGTTCCCCCTCACACGCTCTCATACACAAGCTTGATCAAAACAAGTAAACAAGAATGGGGTACATAATATGCATCTACTTTCATAACTGAAACAAAACTATTGCAATCTCAAACATATATTAACTCATAAAAAGATCCACCACAAAGGTATTACATAGATGACCGTAATCATGTTCAGCAGCTCATACGGTACTAATTAGTGAAGCTCAAGAGAGGAGAGATACATAAGTTACTTCCACAAACCCATAGTCCAGGGGTGGACTACTCCCTCTTCATCATGGAGACGGTGGAGAAGTCGTTGGAGAAGATGGAGACCACACCGGCAACGCCCCGCCGGAGTTTTCCCCCTCCAATCTGCAACTCCAGGTCTCTGTTTCGTGGTTTCTGTGTTTCTGTGGCGCTCCTTTCCGAAGAGTGTCGGGGACTATTTTTATAGTCGTTTTTAGGTCAAGACGGAGGCTCGGGAAAAAAGATCGACGGTAACGGAGCCACGAGGGCCCAGATGGTGGGTCCCACGCGGCCAAGGAATCTAGCCGCGTGGGCCCACTCATCTTGGCTCTCGGGCCTCCGTTTGTTCGCTTCCTTCGCTCCCACGCTTTGTTCCTTCCAAAAACTGATGCTCGTAAATTTTCAGGTCATTTGGACGTCGTTTGGGTCCCTGAAACATCAAAATATAGAAAATAGGGTTTTCTGCCTGTGCAGGGCTAATTCCAGAAAAATAGGGAAACAATGAAATATTCCCAAAATCAATATAAAATAATGATATAACCCTTATATGATGCAAATATGATTGAAATATAAGTAATATAATGCAAAGTTCATGTATGCATTTTACATGCATCAACGACAAAAATGCTTCTTTTATGCAGGTTATTCATCGATGTACAGCAACGCTTCGAGCTTGGTCGGCCCTGCAGTGTGTGGAGCACCGAGACTTGTTTTTGGAAGTGGCGTTACGTTTGGAGGCAACGGCCAGGGAGTTATTTTCCCGGCACGGATGGCAACATAGTCTCCGGATTGATCTACCCTCCTCTTAGGCGGCTTTACAATTTCTCATAATGATATGTAATCCACCTTGCTTTATTTTCAGTTTGGGTACTCGTGAACTCGTGAACTTGTGGCTGTGTGCATCCTTGTTATGCAGAGGCCGGGTGTAATGATTAAAAGTCTTAAGTAATAAAATTGCTTTATCTAAAAAAATCACTTTGCATTGCTAGGTTTGACACGAAGAGTACGAGCGCAAGTGACGATGTCAATGAAGCCCGAGAACCCAACCCGTTTAAGGTAGAAGAAGTGAATAAGAGGAAGAAGTGGAGACTCGATGAGAAAGCTGAAAAAACGCAGGTCGGTTCGCTGTTGATGCCATCACCAGTTCAACCGACACATACCAGTTTACAACCCGGTATAACCGGTCTGTCGATCGTCGAATATTCAAGACAGGCGTCGATATAACCATTGCCAAACCAACCCGCAACCAGCGCAGACACCAGGACCATATTGGTGGGCCATCGGTTCAAGGATCGATTGATTGATCCTTGTTGGTTCTAGCGCCGGTTCAGCCGAACTACAAATTAGAACCTCTCCTACACCTCTAGACTCCAAATAGGACCTCTCCCTTCAGTTCTAGATAGAGATGATGGTAATATAGGCTTGTGCAAGTGCTCCATCCCTCCCATTATGGAGAAGAGACCTCTCCTCATGGAGAAGATCCTTATGAGATTCAAGACCTCTTCATAGGTTCACCTAGTGAGTTGTATTAAGGCCCCTCTTTGTACTTATTATTTTCTTTTGTGGGATTCTATTAGATTGGTCTCTCCCCAAGCGGGATTCTACCGTTCCGATCTCTACCTCATGTATTCTATTGGCCCGGTTGGATCGATAAGTGAGGGAAACACGTCGTTTGTATCGAGTTTGTGTTCTTTTTGTTCTTCGTGTGCACGTGCTCGAGGGTGAGGTTGCGGCATCCCCGGAACGGCCCGCTCGAAGTGACTTATGCGAGCGGCCCAGCAACCAGCTCGCTGCTGCATGCTGCCAGGAGATGCACGCATGCTCTCCAAGTTCGTCCTTACATGGATGTGACCGGTGTTCCTTTTAGGCTGGGCCATGACCGGTAATGCCTAATGTTTTTTCCTCTCCATGGAAATAGGATCTCCATGACCAAGGCTGTCTCCATATATTTGGGCCCCGGTGCGAAGTGCCAAATGTGGCCTACACACGAGTTAATTTTCATGCCTTGTGGTCTTTTGACCTCCGTGATGGTGATTTCCAATTTTGATAAAATGGTGAGCTGTTGGGGTTGACGATTTCGTTTGAAGATCATCATGCATTCACCTTCCTCAGTTAGTGGGGACGAACAGAGGAACTGTAGGGAGTTATGGAGCGCCTAGTCGGGGCTCGTCACACCTATAGCATCCGAACGAGCCAGCTAAGAAGGAAAGTCTCACGGTCTCATGGAAGGAAAAATGAGCACAAGGGCGTGGACTCGGCGGGGCCTGATACTCCGGTGTCATGACTTCCAGTTAGATGTTCAAATATCACCGTGCTATGCAATGCACGTATATCGACTTGCAAGAACTAGTTTTGTATATGTATCATGGAATGTGTAGTCTAGTCAAAGCTATATGTGACGTCTCCGAGTAAATGATCCTTACCATTAGTACTTGACAATGAAAAATATTTACTAGATTTAATAATCGATACGGAAATGTTAAGTTTGATACCACATAGTATTTGTTATGCTTGTGGATAAGCATTATTAATTTTTTTAAGTATTCAGATGTGTTTGTTACATGTAAATCGGCAAAAATGACTCTAAGGATCAATTCTCCAATATACAGCCAACCCGCAAGTTAAATTGATATAAAAGAGTAAAAGTCAGAACAACAATTTTTTTTCTCTACAACAGCTTTCCCTGCGTAGCCGCATAGCCAGCCCAATCAAAGAGGCCATTAAACGGGCTGATCTTCTTGGCCCAACAAAGTAGTAGCCTTCGTGAGACAATGGACAGATGGACACACGCATGACACGGCGACAAGCCCAGCCGAGAAAAAAAAACCGGTGCTCGATCACCACACGCGTACTCACTTACACAGTCACGTCACACGTCGACCGTCTCTGGAAAACCACAACACGCATCGAGGGCCAGGTTCTAGTTCACGGGCGGAGTGATTACCTCGTACGTACGCGGACGCGATTGGTTGAGGACGGCGTGCATGTGCTGGTCCACGGCCGACAACAACTGATGATTCGGCCGAGTGGCTGGCAGCCGAGGATTCCCTTCTTTTTTGGGACTCTCCCTCGAGTAGTGCGTGGCACTGTCGAGGAATAGTTTTAACTTGTTGCTGCCTAAGTTGATGGATGTATTCTAACGAAACAAAGTCAGCGCGACATATTTATCCTTTTTACCTAGTTACTACTCCCTCCGTTCCCAAATATAAGATGTTTTATCTTTTGTCCACATTCACATGCACACAAGTGTATCTAGACATATTTCGTGTGTAGCTTCACTCACTTTATTATGCATGTAGACAACATGTGCAACACCTAAAACATCTTACATTTAGAAACGGAGGGAGTACTTAGTAGCATGAACTGGTTTAGCCGAGGGAAAAATGGTTTTTTTTTTAATTCAGAAAGGAGCGCGGTGACCTTGCTAGGACCACGAACGCATATGGGTCCGTACATGAGAAAAAGAAATGTGTAAAACAGAGCACGGTATCAGAAATTCTGGATGCCGCAACCACAGTTATGGTAGCAAATTAACACGTCTATTGGCCAAAAACAAACATAATTATATATATTGTAGGAGTAGCTAGCATGCACACGTGAAAGTAGCCTACTTTTCAAGGAGAAATCGAGCTTCATTTCCTAGTATGAACTGTATATAGGAGGAGATACATTAGTTTGCTCCGCCTTCGGGGCAACAAAGCTGCAGGCTGCACTCGGCTAGGCATCATCTCCATGCTGTAGCCACGGCCATGCATGCACCCAACCAACGGAGCGGAGACCATATCCTCCCCCGCTCCAACTACAAGGCCAAGCAGCCATAGCTTATTCTTCTTCCCCATCGATCCATCCAACCAGGCAACCAGCTAGTACTTATTCTTGGTGCCGCTGTAGTAATCCTCTGCCAGGAGCTCCTCCAAGACCTTGTCGTCCAGGCACTCCAGCTCCACCTTCTCCGCTTCGGCGGTCCTCCTCCCTCCAGACGCCGTCGCCGGAGCCGACGAAGAGGAGGAAGACGACCCGCCCGTCTGCCTAGAAGCTGCGGGAAGTTGAGGATGGCCGTGGCGCCCTTCTGCGCGAATGCGGCGCGGTCGTAGGCCCGCGCGGCCTCCTCGGCGGTGTCGAAGGTGCCGAGCCAGACGCGCGCGCCGCCGCGCTCCGGGTCGCGGATCTCGGCGGCGAACTTGCCCCACGGCCGCTTCCGCACGCCGCGGTACTTGCCCTCCTTCTTCTCCTCGTCCATATGCCTAATCTGTATACTCGCTAGTGGTCGATCGGCTAGTATCCAGAAAAAGCTGTAGCTAGCTTCTGATCGAGGTTGGGGTAGTATCTCGGATGCTTGCTAGGTAGCTGCTGCTGCATGTGGGTGCTCCCTCCCTCGGCGGCTATTTATACAGGATGGCGGTGCATGAATCGCATCTATAGCAGGGTAGCATGTTGCATCACGCTGCAGGCGAGGCGTACGTCTTACGATCACATCAGCAGCAGCACACACACAGACAGACACAGTACACAAACTGGGGCAAGCAAAGGCAAGTCTTAGACTACCTCTCTGACCATTCCTTGATCCAAGGCCGATTCGGTGACGACCATGCACTGCATTCCTCGACGGATCGATTCGCTGACGACCATTCCTCGACCAGGCCCTGAAAGCTAAGTCAGTTCACCCATGGACATGGACCATACCTAGCTGCTGCCTGCTGGTGCATACATTGCAGTTGGGATCGTTACCCGGCCGGCCGGAGCTCGCTAGCTCGCCTGGCGCGTGACCCCGACAGGAAAGAAAGGTTGGTGACGCCGACGGATGCGTTCTCGTCGACGGCGCGGCCGGCAGGGATTGGAGTCGCGGGCCAGCGGAATCTGGGGTCACGTGGGGGACGGCGGGACTAAGGCGAGAAAGCAAGTGCCCCGAATGTTCGCCGCACGCCGGCGCGATCGTCGACTTGTTCAGGTTCACACATTATAGCAACGGTGGATGTGGATCGATCGATTCGCCTGAACCTTTTTTTAAACAAAACGGCAACAATGCCTAGTTTTCTTTAAAAAAAAAGATAACTGCCGCTTAATTAGAAACACACAAACCAACCAATCAAAAAATGCATACCCCGTCGAAATGAGGATTACCCATCACTGTCATCGTCATCGCTCATCCTTAAGCGAGC
Organism: Poa pratensis; assembly: GCA_947311845.1. Lineage (NCBI taxonomy): Eukaryota > Viridiplantae > Streptophyta > Magnoliopsida > Poales > Poaceae > Poa > Poa pratensis. The sequence continues at coordinate 2,492,452 of CAMZMU010000117.1, read as the reverse complement.
GACTCCAACTTCACGGAAGACCGACCATCTAAGAAGTTATCGCCACAACTGTCTCGGGAAGCCCGAGACGGCACATGCCAAACAATCGACAAGTCGTGTAGGAGACATGCATCTCGATTGTGATGACGAGAAAATCGAAGAGGAGATATGCTAGACTCGTGCCGATGATGATCTTTATGACCAGACCGTCGGTCCCTTGTTATAGTCAACGCTCGAATGGCACGATAGATTTCACAGCAGGGGAAGTCCAAAAAAAATGCCTAGCGGACACGACCGAAATTTGAAGTCGACAAAAATGTCATGTCGTAGCCAAACCATTACCCATCAGCGCCATCATTACCGAGCTAGCCACCATGCGGAAAATAGGCATCGCCTGTCAGGCACCTGCTGACCACATGTGTCATATTCGACGTTTTAAGGAGCCACGCTATGTGAGAAGTATGCTCGTCGCCCAACCCATCTAAGTCTAAGATTTCTGGCGAAGAGCATGGAAATGGTTGAAGGAGCCCGAGAAGACTCAACATTGGCTCCTCCAAGGAGGAGAGTGACACCCACATGTGCCACCACCGCCGGCCAACAAAAGCCGGACAAAGTTTCGCCCAAATCTCCAACCCCACGCAACTGATCTGAGTTATACTGTGCCTCCGATGACCCACACACCATTGAATCCGCGACCACGCCATCGACACGGAGAGACCAGCACTTGCCTCGCCACCTGCATCGGCCAAACCCGGCCGATCCAATGCCCTAGCTCTAAAGCATCACCGACGAAACCACGAGTGGCTGATAGGCCATTGACCCGCACCCGAGCATTCATAGAGAAGGAAGGGGGCCACTACCCACTCCGACTCGCAGAGCGGGCAACCGTAGTTGGCAGATCATGCCAATGTCGCCACAATGAGGAAATGGACGCCAAAGCTCCATCGGTTGGTGGTGTGGTAAGTTCCCCAAACCACCAGCAAAAAGACAAAAATGTTTCGTGAAAAGGCTTATTTTATCATAAAAAATGTTCGTTTTTACACATACCAAAATAAGTATCCGTTTTTCGTGAAACAGCTCTGTGAACAAATGGGATGTTAGATTCATTCGCGGACATTGGTTTGCACTATATTATGGGAAATTGCAAAAGGCCTTTAAAATGCATTTTATGTAAATATACGGTGCATATGCGTCCGGGAGCCAAAATGTCTCTCCGGACAAAACGCCTCTCGGGACAGATTTCTTTTACAAACTATATAGTACTGTGCAGAGCATGGAGTTAATTGTGAATTATTATCTAGCCATGTGGATGGATGGGGTAGACGGACGGATGCAATGGATCGAGTGGAGACGCATGCACAGATCGACGTGGGCGATAGAATCGTCGATCCCGGAAGCATGGATTGCAAATCGACGAGTGGATTTAATTGACACACATTTGGTTACACATTGATGTATTTAGACATCATACAAGTATAGATATATCCATATTTGCACAAAACCAAGTCAATTAATTTGGAACGGAGGGAGTAGATGACTTGCATTATGTTCGCATGCGGATGTGTATTTAGACATGTTACACGTATAGATACATCCACATGTTAACAAATGGAATCCATCTAATTTGGAGGGAGTACTTATGTGCAGAAGAAGTCAGCTCTCGATCGTCAGGGATATCAGCGTGTTAGTTACTACTGGACTAGTAGCTCGGCTGACCGCTGCCGGCGGGCAGGATCCAGTAAGAGTGGATGCCTGTCTATCGCATTGGTCTATTTCAACCGGATGCATGGCTAGAGATAATGGGACGCGTCGCCCTTTGCCGGTGCTCTTCGCAGGTTTGAGCTAGGCGCACCTTTGCTTACCTTCTTGCAGCTCACTGTTCATTTTTATCGGTGTCACTTCGTTTTCCGTCAGTGTGAGATCGCTGTTGGTCCCGGAATGTCAAATGCAAACAGTAACAACAGTATTGACAGTACGGGCATCGGCTGGCTGGGTCGATGACTGGTTAAGAGCCATAGGCGGTTAACTGTACTGCATGGATGGAGCTCCATCCGGTCGGCTGAAGCTTTCAGCCAAGCTAGTGCATTCCAAAATGGCCGCAATGATCGATATGCTTACATCAATGTGTAATCGTCAATTAAATCGACGTGTGTCAACTTGCAGCGTGCCCCCATGTCCCTCTCGTCGTGCCGACGATCTCGATCCTCGGCTCAGCTAGCTAGCGCCATCAGTTTCGTCCTCGATCGGTATGCGCTCCCTGCACCGCGCGCGAGTGTCGATCTATCTATCGGTATCTCTCGCGCACCATCCATCCATCGGACGAATCGATACCGGCAGGCACAGGCTCGATCAACGTCCATGTACGTGCCGCCTTAGACGTATGGAGTATAGCTAGCTATCCGTCCAAGAGAACTCCCTGGACGTTAAAAAATCTGAACAAAATCCAGCATATTACCAAATCGGAACTCCCTGGATGTATGCAAAATCTCGATTTGAAATGTTTCATATTCTGGGCTACATAAAAATGACAAATTTTGTGTACTTTGGAGATTAAAAATGTGTACATTTACATCCACACGTTTTTCATTTTATGTGGATCCGAATAGATAATATTACAAAACAAGATTTTGCACGTTCGTGGTACAAATCCTTGACAACATGCCGATATTTTTAAACTTATAATTTTTTTTTGTTTAAGTAGAGCTAGCACTCGATCCCGGGAGCAAGAAATATCTACTCCCTCAGTTGCCTATATGTCGTCGGTGGTGTATAATCTGAGTAAAAAGGTTAATTTTTTAAAATTTACCAAAGATAGAAAGAAATATCAGTACTAATTATAATGTGAAACAAATATATTGTTAACATATATCTTATTGAATCCGTTGATATTTATGTGGCCTTCATATTTTACATTAATTTTGTCTAATTTTAAAGTATTGACTGTTCACTCAATTTTATATTTAGCCACGAAAGAGTGTGATAAAATAAGATAAGAAAGAAGCCAGAAAAATAAACAAGAAACATGCATGCACATAACACCAACAAAAATAAGATATTTTCTAGACAAATATTGTGATCGGAAGAAATAATATGGAAGAACAAAGATGGAAGAAAAAGGGGATGATTCTTCAGATCCAATTGCGCAAGGGGGTGGGGTGGTTGGAGGAGGGATCCAGGTAACGGAATTGTACGTCGATGGAGGAGAAGGAAGAGGCGGCATTTGGAACGCAGGGGTGAGTTCGTTGGACCTCTTGCACAAGGTAGAGATGACGGCGTGGGAGCGAGGGAAGGAGCCGGGCGCATCGGCAACATAGAAGCTAAGTGCAAATGGAGAATTAGTCGACGTGATCGAGGAACCGATTTGGTAGAGGTAAGAAAGTCGTCGCTATAGTGCTGGTTCCAATCACCATCCAACAGATGTAGAAAATTGAATTATCCGGTTTAAAGCACTGGACAATTCTAATTAATTTTTGGATAATACATATTTGAATGCTATTTAACGTACAATATTGTGTCAGTTCAGAATCAGATATCCTTATTCGTCGGATTTCAAAAGAGGATTTGGTGCAGGAATTGTCCTTTCTGCTTACATCCCTAGTGCAGGAATGAATGCTAAGATTACAAAAGACAACAACAAGATACTTTGATAGGAACTAGTGGGATTTATGTTAGGAAGGGAGTTCATGAGAGATTTTGAGAGCCCCTCGCTCCATTGATCTCATTTGACAAGGGAGAAAAAACATGAAGTAAAATTTTTTTTCTCGTAAATAACAGCAAGCAAACACATGGAAAACAGAAATACATAATTAGAAGTCTTGCTATGTTTTCTATATTACAAATATGAGTGAGTATTCCCAGTCGACGTCATCAAATCTGGGTTAAATTCCATGTTACAACTCAGGACTAGTCCGAATAACGAAGCAATCCAAGGTATTTTTCTTAGTTGCAACACATGTTGTAACTTGTGACTGGCACACCAATTCAAGGTATTGTTCTCAGTTGCAACTTGTGCCTAGTATGAATCACGAAGCAATCAAACGGCCCGTGGTATTTTCTCAGCCGCAATCAGTATTGCAACTTATATCTAGACGCAATCCAAAAGTGGGTCGAATGAAAATTAGCAAAACCGTACAAGTATAATCTGTTGTCTGTCGCCAAGTTCCATAGACCATGGGTGTAATTAATATATGCTCTTTTTCTAAAAAAAAGTTCCATAGACCATATACATATATTGTTGCAAGTTGGAGCACTTGCGATGTCGATCACTAGACCTCGTTGTACCAAAATAGGTCGACGCGCAAGAGCATCAATCGGCAAGGCCAGCCGGAACGGGAACAGGACGCTGGTGTATCAAAGTCGACTAGTTCCATGCTTCGTGACTTACTAAGCTACTCCCTCCGTTCCAAATTAGTTGACTTGCATTTATCTAAATATGAATGTATATGTACTTGTTTAGTGTCTAGATATATTCATATTTTGATAAATGTGAGTCAAGTAATTTGGAACGGAGGGAGTATATGCAACGAGAGAGCTTCGTGCATGCAACATATCCTAGTTTTTTAGGAGGCAATCCAGATGATATTACTGACATATCTTCGGTCGAGTTCCGTCAAACTTGAATAGAAACTGCCAAACCATTAATTTGTGAGATAAATGTTATAAAAATATTACAATATCACTAAGCATATACGTACATATACTAAAATAGAAACTAGTGGTCGGTGTTATATGTCCAAAAACTGTGTCAGTGTCACAGCATCACTTTAGTAGCTTTTACGCAACTGGTGAAAAGAGTGAATGATTCATATTTATCGGACGAAAGAGAAGAGAAATACTCCAAAAAGGTATTGCAATGCCGAACGTACCTATTGGCATCACGTGTTAGTTTAGCCAATTGCAGGACTAAAGATTGACCTTACGAGGGAAAATATTCTATTGGAACAAAACATTAATCCTCGTGGTCAATTAGTTTTCAAAGTTCTTCTGACCACCAATGCACAACAGTAGCTGGCAATGTTTGTTGTCTCTCCTTTCATATCTCTCTAGATTTTCCAACCAAACTATAACCGTTGTACCTGTGCTTACTTGACTGGCACTTATGCAAGTTTAAATGAGTCGACATATATATGTTTGGTTCCGAAGGCTAGAACGTAAATGTGTAGTCAATTTTAAGGTATAATAGCCAAAGGGCTGAAAATAGTTTTCCAAAGAAAATAGAATTCAGTCACTCATTATTGGAAATGGAGTCTTTTTTGTTGATTATTTGCCACATTTTTAGATGGTGCAACCATAAAAGGGTTTAGCTTCAGGCCTTTGCAAGTTTGTAGAAGAAACATCGAGGCGATCGGAATCTCCATCCTCCAGCAGTAGCTCTTAAGGATGCAAATGGAAAGGCCACTAAAGCCCTTATACAAATATATCTATGTATATCATTATATATGTTAATATCGAATGAAAAAAAATCACAGTAGTAGACTAGTATAGTACACTTGTATATGTGCGGGCTTCCGCGGCTCCGGTTACTAGTTCTGTCTCTCCACACATATAGTCTAGAAGGTTCTGTGCAGCTGATCGATCAGAGGTCAGTTGTAGTTGCTCGATTCCGAAAGGTACCTGGAAAAATCAGATGAGCAAGGCAAGTTGGCAAAGCTTAGATTTCAATGATGAGGGAAAAGGCGCATCTTCAGGCCATCTGCCGTCGCCGTTCGGTATGTTATCCTTGCCGGACGGTTCGCTCGTTATAGAATACCACATATCGATACTCCGGGCCTCGCAGGTCGCCATGACCCATGTGAAAGCTAGCCCGCCGGAATATCAATCGTCGTCTTCGCCGACGGAAACGGCCGGACGGGGAGCGAGCGAGCGCTCCTTTTAGCTGGTGGTCAGCTTTCCTCGCCGGTAACGTGGCCCGGTGCGGCGCCAGAGACGGAGGCAAAAGATCGATCCACTTAACCCAGGCAGGCTAGCATATATGCGTATATACCTAGGCCTCAGGGCTCAGGGTGTGGTGGCCGGAATGTTTTGGCGTCAAAATCATGCTGCGAATTTCCTATGAAACCAAGTCTTCTTTTTCCAAAGTTTTCCCGTGGAATAAGTTTTCTGTCATCGTATATGGAAGTTTCTCTGTGGCATGGGTTTTCTTTCTTTTGGCTTATTCGTTGAAAGTTTTCTTTTGGCATGCATGACTTGATCACCAGTGTAATTGGAACTAAATTTTGCATCTACGATTTGTGACATGTTCTACGTATGCTCTTTTTCTCTCGAAGATTTTCAAAACTATTGAGTGTTCATTTAAGATGAGGCCACGTTGTAATGCATGAACGTCACATGCAAACACTCTCTAATGTGTATGAAAACTAGAGCCAAGGAGTTTATGATTGACAAAATCTCTACCATCTCGCTAACAACGAGAATTGCCTCCCACTGAAAGAATAGGTCGACTTAATGAAAACATACTAGATGTCAAACCCGATATTTAGTATCCAATGACCTAGTGTTACAAGTGGGCTGAGAGTCGCGGAAACCACACTTAGCCTTGGTGATGCGGCGTGTCAAGAACTTCAATGACAAGGGACACTAGTATTTGCCAGGTCAAGCTCATATCATGGTATACAAAGGTGAATTTCTCTTTTGTCGTAGCTCCCACCACTCTCGAGAATAGTATACTATTTGGCCCTTCTATCCGTTGCACATTTAAATTTGATCGAAGAAGGAATAAAGTTAAGGAGAGTAAGTCGAGGATAAACAAGAGATCAAGTAACCTATTGGAGAAGCTTCAAGGTGGTGGAGGGATAACAAGCTATACTTCATTCCCAACGTGAAGCGTGGAAGTGGAGGAATAATAAGAAGCTTCCTGAGGAAAAACTTAATGGATAGTTCGTACTAACCAGGATTCGGATAGCCCGGGCTGTATGCCTGATACTACGGGTTGCTAACCAAGAGCACCCAGACGAAGGGCCAGACGGTGCCTGGGAAAGCCTTCCAAGTCAAACCATCTGGACGACCCTCACACAGAGAAGGACAAATGGCCCATTATCTCAATTTCAGCCCACCACTTGGTGTTTGTTTCTAGGTATACATACCCCTTCCCCTTCTTTTTCTTGGGTTCGACATGATGAATAAAATTTAAGAGCTTTACTTCCAAGACCCTCCTCATGTAGGATCAAGTCCAACCGGCCCCATGTAGATTGGAGTTCAAGTCCAACTCCTTTTGTAGAGTGGTTTACAAGACCTCAACCAAGGGAGAATATTTCCTCTTAAATTTCGAGGGTATTTGAATAATAACCTCATTCTTTGTCTGATATTCTCAATATATAATGACACATAGGTCACAAATTACTCTGTTGGCCCATGTTGTCTTTGTGGAGCTGGTACTATGGACAATCCCTATTTGATGATGCGTTATGCCCACGCACAACCGCTGTTAGGCTAGCTACAAATGTGACACTTCTTTCTTTTTATGGTTTTTGCATATTTTTTTCATTTTGGTTTCCTTTTATTAGTTATTATTTCCTTTTCATAATCTTTTATTTATTAGTTTCTTATCTTTATAATTTTCTTTTCTCTTTTCAAATTATTAAAATGTTTTGTCAATATTAAATAAAGATATCAAGATTTATAAATGATATTGGGCCGCTCTAGGATGCAGCCCATATTCAGATGTCAAGCCCCTATTTGATGCAGCCCCGACCCATATATGCGAGGGCTCCTATATGACGCACATATCATGGGTTATCACCCAACTTCTAAAGCAAACCTGCCATGAGCCGTAATTCTGCCACGGCCCATTCACAACAACATGTTTTACTTATTTTGTTTTTAGCAAATCTTGACGTGAGAGAAAAATTATCCGCGGGGTTCAAAAACTTGTTAATATGAGAGAGAATGGTCAAAACATTTTCTGGGAGGTAAAAAATATTCATGAGAGAATAAAACTATTGTTCGAAAAGTTGTTTGCAAAGTAAAAATGTTTGAGGGTTTAAGGTTTTCCATATTGCTACAAAGTAATTGCTGAATACGTTTTAAAACAATCACTTAGTGCACAAATAAGGAATCTTAGGATATATAAAATTTAAAGTAAAAAACAGGAAAAGAAAAGGAAAGAAAAAATAAACAGAAATAAACGAGCAAAGAAAACGTTACAAAAGAAAATAACGGAAAATGAAATAACAAATCTATGTGGGCCGCTAACCTGTTGGTTCACTTCAGGCGTGGCGCTTTAAGCGAGAAAAAATAGTGTAATGGGCCTTCTGTCGTTTTTTCTGGGCTAGCTTCTCTTACTCCAGTAGCGGCTACCGAAGCACCAGTGATTCGTTTTTTTAAAAAAAGCGCCAGTGATTATTTTCTTTTTTTAAATTAGAAGCGGCAGTGATTCGTTGTACACCCAACGTCAACGTAAAATTCAGAGCAATTGAAGCTCGCAACATCATCACCATGGTCTGTTAGACTGTTACGACCGTAGGCTGATCCCTGATGTGATAGGTACCCCAATCAGATTATAGGCCGGAGATCAGGCCGGGCTTCAGTTCAGTCACCCAATTTATATTGATATATATGCCTCCGTTCCAACCACGACAATAATTTTGAAACGGTGAAAGTATATATAAGAAGGAAACATAGAGCGTCCTAACCCAATCGAAAAAGAGACCAGAGTAGATTATGATTTCAGCGAGATGTTTTGAGATCATTCATCCCTGAGTTTCTGCATGAGCAGAGCGGATTTCAGGAAGCGCGAGGTATCTCCTTCTTCGCCACGGTGCCAATAATAAACTGGCAACTTGATTTTACGCGCCGCGCCCAATGTGCAGTGCAGCTCACTCAATTTTCCATCTTTCAGACCGTCTGATAATGATAATACACAGGATTCGCTTAGGAGACGTTAGGTATTGTATTGTATTGTACTGGAGCAGATGCAACCGTTCCGTTTGGCGGGGCTCCGTTTTCATAAGGACCAAGATTCAACGTATTGGGAATGATAAACAAAGAAGGAAAAGAGCCCATTAAAGAAAGACACCGAAGAAACAACAAGGAAGAACCAGGAGCAAAGCAAATGGACAGTTGCTGATTAACTAGGAACTTGAGCAGCAGCGGACAGCAATGATACGCGCATGCATGCGGCTCTGTCTCTGTGTGTGTGTGTGTGAAGACGAATTAATACATGTGCATCTCTACATTAACTATTATTGTTAAGCTGGACTACATGAAACGAGGACTACATATATTTTTCGTTTTGTCATTGAGCTCCTGATTAACACTGGTTTTCGCCCATCATAAGCGCGTTGGTTCGAACATAGATAAACAAGGGCGGATGCAAACAAGAGCAGCTTCAAACTACCCCGATTAGGAAATGCACCAGCACGATGATCGCATGCACGATTATCCAGATCATCTGTCTGCCTGCCCTGACGACACGGTGCCAACGCCTCAATTGACTGCTTAGTTTTTTCGCTATGTGGTCTGGCATCGATTCCTAATCAGGCACACCGACTTCAAATACATGCGTGCAAAATTTTCAGCTAGGAGTAGAGGGATACAAATTGGTGCTGAAGAAGATTTCTGACAGATTTTCACTAAATGAGCACCTGATAGGCCTGAACCCAAAGATACCGATGAACAACACTAACACACAGAAATATATATTCAGCATCGATTGATGATATTATGTACTATTAGAGGAGCATGTAGGCTTGAATTTAAGCTTTACAAACGAGACACGGACTTGACCTTTTGCCATCTCACTCTGTATCGAGGAGTACTTACCTTGCCGGCAAAGCAAAACCAAGTCCAGAAAAACTACTCACATTCAACTTATGAGATGCATACACTATCCAACTCGTCTGAAACTCCAAAATTATATATAGAGAATGTGGTCAGGAGACATGTACAGACTGTTGAATATATAAGCAATTTAACAATTGATTTAATCCACGAAAACAGTAAACAGTTTATGACTAAAATAATCAGAAATCAACTAATCATGTGATCTACTAAAACAGTAGATAAACATAACGAATCTAGAGCAACTATTACAAGCAGAAACTCTAGTAGCATATCAAACAGGAAGATCAAGAGTTCATACTGTGCGGCAGCAGCGCCGTTGGCGTTCCCGTTGTCGCCCATGTCGTCGATGAAGAGGTTGGCGATGTCGGGGAAGAAGTCGTCGTTGGGGAAGAACTCGAACCCCAAAAACCTGGTCGCCCCTCTCCCGTACAGCATCACAAGAGGCGGGCTTCCGGAGGCCTACTGCCCCTTCAACCGGTGCACGCCGGAAGACAGGATGGAGAAGACTTGGAAAACGGCGGCGTAATGGTTTGGAACTGGAACGGCGAGAGACCATGTGTTGCGTGTATGGCGGCTAGGGTTTTCCCTCTACATATATAGTGCGGGTCGGGTAGGACGTGGCGCAGCCCACGATCGAGTCGGTATCGTCTCCACAATCCAAAAGAATCGGAAACGGCAAAGCAATTAACGCGTCCGTTAATTGTTAATCAATGACTCAATAAATTTTCACTGCAAAAATATAGGCATCGGCTCGGCTCATTCCCGCAACCCGCGGCGCGTCGTGACGAGACGAGACGATCGAGCGGAGGAGGAGGAGTGCGCGGGAGAGAGCCTCATGTTCTCGCATGCTTACCAAGTAGCACAACACTCCACCTTATAAGGTGGTGCAGCTCTCTCCCAACCAGCAATGTGGGACTAAACTTTAGTACCACTCTACACACAGCCAATATATGAATGGGCCGATGAGAATTTCAGAATTTTAGTTAGGCTTTGGACCAAAGGCCCACTAGCAAAATACTAGTCAAAATTCCAACAACCTCCCACAAAGTCAAAATACCGGTGCTTAGTGGAGACTGTTTAGTTGAACTTCGACTTAGAAACTTATGCTACACTAGATCACAACTTGAATAGTGGACTATGCCTTGAACTACAAGTTTGCTGTGACCTAGTTTCACACAAATCGTTGACCGATACTGGGCTGCCGCAAGGCTTCCCCGTGGGTGGAGCTTATGCGTCATACTCTAAGACCTTTCATGAGTTTATTAAAGAGCACCCAACTCTCACAGACTGCGACGTTTAACAGTCAGACTCATTGAGGTGTATTCCTCAAGAGATGCTCTGCAGGACAACATCTCCGCTTATAAAAGTAAGCCGCTTGGAACACATCATGATAAATATCAACCTGCCATGCAGATCAGGAGAGTATTGCATCTTCACGGAGTGGGAAAATAATATAGGGATACTCTCCTCCCAGCCGATCAACAGCTTGTCTCCCACTTCTACTTCACGGGATCTCCGATCACATAGAGTGGCTTACCACTATGGACAACTCATATTGTGGGTCTCAAACCCATCTCTCTCGATGCACCATCTATCATATTATGTGATAAACCCTTTGTGAAGGATTTGCCAAGTTCTTAGACGTTTGGACATAATCCAACGCAATAACTTCGGAGTTTCTCAATTTTCTGACAGATTCAATCTCCTCTTCACATGCCTTGATGATTTCAAATTATTCTTAGAACTCTTAATCTTGACTATCACAGTTTGATTATCACAGTTCATAAGTATAGCGGGTATTGTTTTTTCAACCACAGGTAAGTCCATCAAAAGCTCACGAAGCCACTCTGCTTCAACAGTGGTTGTGTCTAACGCTGTGAGTTCTGCTTCCATAGTTGACCTCGTTAAGATGGTCTGCTTGCAAGACTTCCAGGAAACAGCTCCACCACCGAGTGTAAACACATAACCACTCGTGGCTTTAATCTCATCAGCATCAAAGATCTAGTTTGAATCACTATAACCTTCAAGTACCCTCAGATACCCAGAGTAGTGAATTCCATAGCTCACAGTACCTTTTAAATAACGCATAACTCTTTCGAGTGCATGCCAATGATCATCTCCCGGATTAGAAACAAACCGATCAACTTGCTCATAGCAAAAGAGATATCAGGCCTCGTGGCACAAGCCAAATACATAAGCGAGCCAATAATCTGGGAATATCTCAGCTGATCTCTAACACTCTGTTGATTCTTTCGAAGCAACACACTAGGATCATATGGTGTCGGAGAAGGCTTACAGTCGTCATACCCGAAGTGACTCAAGACCTTTTCCACACAGTGAGACTGAAGAAGCGCAATCCCACCATCACCATCTCTCGGCAGCTCCTAGATCGTTCATCTCAAAGCAGCGAGATAAAAAATCATTAACCTCCTTAATCAATTCAAGGTTGGTTCTAAAGATCAGTATGTCATTGGCATACAGACAATGAATAACTCCCTAGGCCCCACCATGCCGATAGTACACACACTTGTTACATTCGTTTACAACGAAATCTCCAGCAGTTAAAGTTCTTTCAAACTTTTCATGCCATTGCTTAGGAGCTTGCTTCAGACCATATAAAGAATTCAACAACTTGCACACCTTTGCTTCCTGACCAGGTATTACAAAACCATCAGGTTGATCCATGTAAATTTCCTCGTCTAACTCTCCATTTAGGAAAGTTGTCTTAACGTCCATTTGATGAACGAGAAGACCATGCGAGGCAGTCAACGAAAGTAGCACACGAATCGTGGTCAGTCTAGCCACAGGTGAGTAAATGTCAAAGAAGTCTTCACCTTCTTTCTGGGTATAACCCTTGGCAACAAGCCGCGCCTTCTACTTCTCAATAGTACCATCAGGACTAAGCTTTTTCTTTAACACCCAATTACATCCTACAGGTTTACACCCATAAGGACGATCAGTGACTTCCCAGGTTCTGTTAGCCAAGATGGAATCCATCTCGCTGCGGACAGCTTCCTTCCAGTAGTCAGTATCAAGAGATGCATAAGCTTCTGAAATGGTACTGGGTGTGTCATCCACAAGGTACACAATGAAATCATCACAAAAGGACTTTGCAGTCCTCTGTCTCTTGCTCCTCACAGGTACTTCATTGTCATCCTCCACAGGATTATCAGTGTGTTCTATCAAAATGGTAGGATCAGGAATATCAACCAATTCTTGACTAGATGTATTAGGTATCTCCTGATTTGATGAACTAGTCATATCCTTCATGGGAAAGATATCCTCAAAGAAAGTTGCATCATTCGACTTCAGAATCGCACCAACATGTATGTCGGATACCTCAGATTTTACTACCAAAAATCTATAACCAATGCTATAAAAGCATATCCCATAAGAACACAATCCACAGTTTTTGGTCCAAGCTTACGCTTTTTGGGAATTGGTATATTGACTTTCGCCAAACAACCACAAGTACGAAAGTAAGAGAGTCTCGTATTTTTCCTTTCCCATTCCTTAAATGGAGAAACGGTTTTCTTCTTTGTGGGAACTCGGTTTAAGACATGACAAGCTGTTAATAGAGCCTCCCCCCACTATGCCTTGGAGAGACCCGAAGTGGCGAACATGGCGTTAACCAAATCAGTTAGAGTTCTGTTCTTTCTTTCGGCTACCCCATTTGACTGAGGCGAGTAGGGAGGCGTCCTCTCATGGATTATACCATGTTCCGCACAAAAAGAATCAAACTCATTGGCAAAATACTCTCCAGCACGATCAGACCTTAGCCGTTAAATTTTTCGATCAAGTTGCTTCTCTGCTTCAGCTTTATAGATTTTAAAGAAGTTTAAACCCTCATCTTTTGATTTCAGAAGATACACATAACAATATCTAGTGGAGTCATCAATAAGGGTCATGAAATATTTCTTTCCGCATTTTATCAACATGCCATTCATCTCACTCCGAATGTATAAGTTTCAGTTGTGCCAAGTCTCTTGCCTCCGCAGTCTTATGGGACTTGCGAGGTTGCTTAGTGGTGGCTCTAGGTCAATAGTGCCAGAAACAATGCTTGTACGTCACACGTCAGTTGGGAACCCCAAGAGGAAGGTATGATGAGTGCAGCAGTAAGTTTTCCCTCAGTATGAAACCAAGGTTTAATCGGACCAGTAGGAAAACGAGGTTTGCTTCGAAGGTGTTGGTGAAGGAGTGTAGTGCGGCGCAACACCAGGGATTCCGGTGCCAACGTGGAACCTGCACAACACAACAAATTACTTTGCCCCAACTTAACAGTGAGGTTGTCAATCTCACCGGCTTGCTGAAAACAAAGGGTTAAACGTATCGAATGGAAAATGATGTTTGTTTGCATAAAACAGTAGAGAACAATGATTGCAGTAGATTGTATTTCAGATGTAAAAGAATGGACCGGGGTCCACAGTTCACTAGTGGTGTCTCTCCAATAAGATAACTAACATGCTGGGTAAACAAATTACAGCTGGGCAATTGACAATTGATAAGTGCATATAACATGCATGTGTGAGCTGTGGTGTCTACTATGAGATTCATTTGGGCATTACGACAAAGTACATAGACCGCTATCCAGCATGCATCTATGCCTAAATAGTCCACTTTCCGGTTAACATCCGTACCCCTTCCAGTATTAAGTTGCAAGCAACAGACAATTGCATTAAGTAATGTGCGTAATGTAAACAATACATTCATCCTTGAATAAAGCATTGCTGTTTTACCCCTAGTGGCAACAACACATCTACAACCTTAGAACTTGCTGTCACTATCCCAGGTTAAATAGAGGTTGAACCCAACTATCATGCATAAATACCCCCTCTTGGAGTTACAAGTATTCACGTGGCCAAGGCTTCAACAAGTAACGGAGAGCATGCAAGATCACAAATGACATAGACATGATAATATAATATTCAGCTCCACATAGGTATCAATATAAGTCAGATCCCAGCAAACACAACATGTAGCATTACAATAAGATGATCTTGATCATGATAGGCAGCTCACAAGATCTAAACATGATGGCACAAGTGGAGAAGACAACCATCTAGCTACTGCTATGGACCCATAGTCCAAGGATGAACTACTCACGCATCACTCCGGAGGCGGGCATGGCGATGTAGAGCCCTCCGGTGATGATTCCCCTCTCCGGCAGGGTGCCGGGAAGAGCTTCAGAAACCCCCCGAGTTAGGGTTGACGACGGCGGCGGCAGCGAATATGTTCTGGATGAAAGGCTCGGTGTTTTAGGGTTTTCGCGTCTCGGGGAATAAATAGGCGAAGGGGCGATGTCGGCGGACCCCCGAGGGGCCCAAACCACCTGGCGGCGCGGCTGGGCCCACTGCCGCGCCTGGTGTGGTTTGGCCACCTCGTGGCTCTCTTCGTCTCTCCTTCGGACTCCGTGTACGTGCTGGAAAAATAGGGACTGGCCTTTTGTTTCGTGCAATTCCGAGAATATTTCCAGAAGTAACTTTCTGAAACCAAAAACAGCAGAAAACAGGGAACTGGCACTGTGGCATCTTGTTAATAGGTTAGTCCCAGAAAATGCATAAAAGTGATACGAAGTGTATATAAAACATGTAGCAAATGGTATAATATAAGCATGGAACAGCAGAAATTATGGATACGTTGGAGACGTATCAAGCATCCCCAAGCTTAGTTCTACTCGTCCTCGAGTAGGTAAAACGATAACAACAAATAATTTCTGAGGAGACATGCTTTCACACAATCTTGATCAATATATTGCAAGGCTCATGTCATGAATGAAGTGACTCAAAGCAATGATCTATAGTTTGCTAACAAATAGATAAAGAGTAAACAATGAATCATATAAGCAAAAACTTTTCATGAATAGTACTTTCAAGACAAGCATCAAAAAGTTTTGCATAAGAGGTAACTCATAAAGCAATAGATTCAAAGTAAAAGGCATTGAAGCAACACAAAGGATGATTAAGTTTCAGCATTTGCTTTCAACTTGTAACATGTATATCTCATGGATAGTTGTCAACATAAAGCAATATAACAAGTGCAATAAGTAAATATGTAAGAATCAATGCACACAAAGTTGACACAAGTGTTTGCTTCTAAGATAGAAAGGAGTAGGTAAACTGACTCAACATAAAGTAAAAGATAGGCCCTTCGCAGAGGGAAGCAGGGATTAAATCATGTGCTAGAGCTTTTTAAGTTTTCGAAAGCATATAGAGAGCACAAAATAAGTATTTGAGAGGTGTTTGTTGTTGTCAACGAATGGTAGTGGGCACTCTAACCCCCTTGTCAACCAGACTTTCAAAGAGCGGCTCCCATGAAGGACGTTATCTCTACCAGCAAGGTAGATCATCCCTCTTCTCTTTTGTTTACACATGTATTTTAGTTTCTTTATAGATGACACTCCTCCCAACCTTTTGCTTACACAAGCCATGGCTAACCGAATCCTCGGGTGCCTTCCAACATTCACATACCATGGAGGAGTGTCTATTTGCAAAATTAAGTTGCTTACTGATAAATCAGGGCAAAACATGTGAAGAGAATTATTAATGAAAGTTGTAATTAATTGGGGCTGGGCACCCCGTTGCCAGCTCTTTTTGCAAATTATTGGATAAGCGGATGTATATGCCACTAGTCCAGGTGAAAGTCTGTCAGAAGTAAATGACAAGATTGAAAGATAAAACACCACATACTTCCTCATGAGCTATAAAACATTGACACAAATAAGGAGTAATAAAGTTTTGAATAGTTTAAAGGTAGCACATGAAATATTTACTTGGAATGGCAGGAAATACCACATAGTAGGTAGGTATGGTGGACACAAATGGCATGGGTTTTGGCTCAAGTTTTGGATGCACGAGAAGCATTCCCTCTCAGTACAGAGTTTAGGCTAGCAAGGTTGTTTGAAGCAAACACAAGTATAAACCGGTACAGCAAGAATCACATAAAAACATATTGCAAGTATTATAAGACTCTACACTGTCTTCCTTGTTGCTCAAACATTTTACCAGAAAATATCTAGACCTTAGAGAGAACAAATATGCATCCCAAGTCTCAACAAGCTCTACGGTAGTTCAGCCGCATGATCTTCTCCATACATGGATATTACAACTTTATTGAACTTGAAAACCAACTTAAAACCATCTCGACATAGAAGCGATCCGTTGACGAGATTTTTATTGATGGAGGGCACATGATGAACGTTCTTCAGCCGCATGATCTTCTCCGAAGTAAACTTCAGATCGACCGTGCCAACACCACGAACAAAAGCATGTGACATGTTCCCCATCAGCACGGGATAAGTCCCTGTGACCTGGTAAGAAGAAAACATGGAAGCATCAGCACAAACATGTACGTTGGCACCAGTGTCAATCAACCAATCAGGAGAATGAAAAACTGAAAGGATGGTAGGAAGTATACCGTACCCAGATTCCTTCATTTCAGTGTCGTCAATGACAACATTAGTAGTCTTGTCGTTGTTCTCTTGTTCGCGCAGCTCATGGCGGTTGGGACAGCGAGGAGCCAAGTGATTTGGATCACCGCAAACATGGCATAATCCCTTCCTTGGCTTCTTATTGTTATTCTTCTTAAAGTTGGTAGGCTGTGATGGCTTGTACTTTCCATCAGACTTGCCTTTACCCCTAGAGTTGCTCTTGTTAAATTTGGGCTTGTGGGGCTGCTGGTAATTCTTCTTCTGTACCATATGGGCACTAGAACCAGCCTCGGCAACTCGAGCACGTGTATCCTTCGCTCTCGCCTTCTCTTCAACATCAAGCGACCCAATGATATCCGAAACAGAAAACTCTTGTCTCTTGTGTTTCAGAGAAGTAGCAAAGTTGCTCCACGAAGGTGGAAGCTTGGCGATAATGCTACCAGCAACAAACTTGTCCGGTAAGTTACACTTAAAATTCTCAAATTCCTTAGCGAGTGATTGTATCTCATGAGCCTGCTGTACAACAGAGCGCTCATCAGTCATCTTGTAGTCATAGTATTGCTCCATGACGTACAACTCGCTGCCAGCGTCCGAGGCCCAAAGCTTGGCCTCGAGCGCATCCCACATGTCCTTGCCGTTATCAAACGACATGTACGAATCCACAATGGAATCGTCAAGAACACTAAGAAAGACACACTTAAAGAAAGTGTCAAGCTTCTCAAAGGCCTCCTGTTGTTCATGATTAAGATCGCCCTCAGGCTTGCCTTTGGTGGTGGCATAGCAGTTCAGGTTCTGAAACAAGTAAATTGCTCTCATGCGCCACCGTTTATAGAACACCCCTTTAAAGGAAAAACGGCTTCATAGACGCGAGAAAGCCAGGTGGAGCAAATTGCCTATAATCAGGTTTTTTGATTGTTGAATATATAAACAATTTAACAATTGATTTAATCCACGAAAACAAACAGTAAACAGTTTATGACTGGAATAACCAGAAATAAACTAATCATGTGATCTACTAAAACAGTAGATAAACAGAACGAATCTAGAGCAACTACTACAAGAAGAAACTCTAGTAGTATATCAAACTTGAAGATCAAGAGTTCATACTGTGTGGCAGCAGCGCCGTTGGCGTTCCCGTTGTCGCCCATGTCGTCGATGAAGAGGTTGGCGATGTCGGGGAACAAGTCGTCGTTGGGGAAGAACTCGAAGCCAATAGTCGCGCGAGTGCGTGATTGATGACGTGGATCACACGTTCGTTGGGAGACCCCAAGAGGAAGGTATGAAGCGGTGTGGCAGCAGTTTCCCTCAGTATGAAACCAAGGTTTAATCGACCAGTAGGAGCAAGAAATCACTTCTGAAGGTTGTTGGTGGCGGAATATGGCACGGCGCAACACCAGGAAATCCGGCGACCGATGTGGAACCTGCACACAACGCAATCAAACTAATTTGCCCCAACGAAACAGAAACAATGTTTGCAGTTGGTTGTATTATCAGTGTAAAAGAATGGACCGGGGTCCACAGTTCACTAGTGGTGTCTCTCCATAAAAGATAACTAACATGCTGGGTGAACAAATTACAGCTCATTTGGGACTGGGCACCCCATTTGCCAGCTCTTTTTGCAAAATTAATGGATAAGCGGATGTATATGCCGCTAGTCCGGTGGTAAAGTCTGTTTGATAGTTGACATAAAGACATCCACCCCGTCCTCATGAGCTTGGTAAACATTGACACAAAATAGGAGTAATAAAGTTTGAATAGTTTAAAGGTAGCACATGAAAAATTTACTTGGAATGGCAAGGAAATACGACATATCGGTAGTTATGGTGGACACAGATGGCATGGATTTTGGCTCAAGGTTTTGGATGCACGAGAAGCATTCCCTCCCAGTACAGAGTTTACGCTAGCAAGGTTATTCGAAACAAACACAGGATATCAACCGACACAGCAAGACTTATATGAAAACATATTGCAAGCATTATAAGACTCTACACTGTCTTACTTGTTAACCAAATCCTTTTACTAGAAAATATCTAGACCTTAGAGATACCAATCATGCAAACCAAATTTCAACGAGCTTTACGGTAGTTCTTCATTAATTGGTTTTAACTACATGATACAAAAGCTTAATCATGAACTACTTGATAACTCAAAACAATTAACAAGTATCAAATTATCCAATACAGTGATCTACAAGAATATGTAAGCTTTTCCATTATACCATCTACCACATGCAACATTTTCTATTCCAACCAAACATCAATCAATTTATTTCAACATAAACTCTCCAAACAATTATAAGTGAAGCAAGAGAGTACTTTCTTTAAAATAACTAACAGCTCTGAATAAGAGATGCATGCACAACAGGAACTAAAAGCATAGCAATAGCTAGATAAGAATACTCAACAAGTATAAGTGAAGAATAAGAGTATTCATATGAAAAAGCGGAGCGTGTCTCTCTCCCAATCAAGAATGCTGGGGTCCAATCAAGTTGACCATAAGAAAAATAAAATACTGAAAATAAAAACACACAGACGCTCCAAGCAAAGCACATATGATGTGAAAGAATTAAAATATAGTTTCACTAGAGATGACCTGATAAGTTGCTGATGAAGAAGGGGATGCCTTGGGCATCCCCAAGCTTAGACGCTTGAGTCTTCTTGAAATATTCTGGGTGATCCATGGGAGCATCCCCAAGCTTAACCTCTTCACTCTTCTTGATCACATTATATCATCCTTCTCTCTTGACCCTTGAAAATTTTCGCCACACCAAACTCAGAATAATTCTCATTAGAGGGTTAGTGCACAATCAGAAACTCACATGTTCTATAAGGACACAAACATGACCGTTACTTTTAACATTAACTACTGCCACTGATGTTATGCGAAGCTCTTCACCCTAAAAAAAATTCCACTCAACACTAGTAAAAGAGAGAATGCAAAAAATAAAAGACAGAATCTGTCTAAACAGAACAGTCCGTAAAGACGAATTTTTTCGAGGCACTTACGTTGCTCAGATCGAAAAACTTTAAACTAACGAAAGATGCGTACATATCGGAGGATCACGCACAAAAAATTGCAGATTTAAATAATTTTTCTGTGATTTTACAGAAGTAAAACGGTGAACAGCAGAAATCTGTTCCTGCGCAGAAATCCAAATCTAGCATCATTTTCCTATTAGAGGCAATACTTGGCACAACAATGCGATAAAATAAAGATACAAAGAAATTGTTACAGAAGTAAACAACTCCTTGACTCAAAAAGAAAAGAAAAATTGCAGAAATAAAATAATGGGTTGTCTCCCATAAGCGCTTTTCTTTAACGCCTTTCAGCTAGGCGCAGAAAGTAAGAATCAAGTGTTTCCAAGGACATTAAAATCTCCCAACCTCTCGGTGGGGTCATCTTTTTTGATCGGGAAGAAGAACCTCCGATTGATAGGAGCATTAAATTTCATAAACACATACTTTGCATTGATAAAACCCCCATTACTCTTTAAAAAGATCTCCCTAAAACAATATGGTTGGGAGATTTTGCAAGGATCATGAAATTCACAGGGATGGTCTTAGTTTGAACAGTGACCATAATATCATTAATAATCCCTATGCTTCTTGTGATTGTTCCATCAGCATGAAAATGAAAAACAGGGTAATCAACCATATTATCAAATTTTAATAGATCATAAACCATTTTAGGCATGATGAACATTGTTGAACCAAGGTCACAGTAGGCACGAAACTTTTCATTACCAATATTAATCTCAATGAATGGTTCCCAATCATTTTTTAGCTCAACTAAAGGTTGTTCTTTAAGATTGTGGCTCAGAGTTAAATTATCAATTGACTTTTCTATTTTATCTAGCTTAGTGAATATCCCAGCTGTTTCGTCGACCATTCGGAAAATTGACAAACCACTCAAAATATTATGAGCTTTCGTTGTATCAAACTCAGAAAAGGTTTCCCCTACCATGGTATCTAGAGCATGTTGATAAACAGAAAATAAACCATAGTAGAATTTTTTTATAAAAACTCTCAAATCCATCTTATGTTGCACCTTCTTGTGCAATTCCAAAATTCTCTCCCAGGCATTCCTAAAGGATTTCCCACTTTTTTGTCAAAAGGTAATAATTTCTCCCACAGGTGGCACTACGGAAAAAGGAGCAGAGCTAGACATGATAACAAGACAGAAAAATAACAATTCAAAAATAAAAGTAACTAATTTTTTTGTGTTTTTGATAAATAAAGCAAACAAGACTAAATAAAAATAACTAAGCAAGACAATAACAAAGTAAAGTGATTGGAAGCGTGAAACTCGCCTTGCAGAAATCCTCTTGCTCTCCGGCAACGGCGCCAGAAAAAATTTCTGCCGTGTGGAAGGGGAAGTAAGGAGATTTCTGAACCGAAGTGCTTCCACTCCCCGGCAACGGTGCCAGAAAAAGCATGATTGATGACGTGGATCACACGTTCGTTGGGAGACCCCAAGAGGAAGGTAAGAATCAGTGTAGCAGCAGTTTCCCTCAGTGTGAAACCAAGGTTTAATCGACCAGTAGGAGCAACAAATCACTTCTGAAAGTTGTTGGTGGCGGAATATGGCACGACGCAACACCAGGGAATCCGGCGACCGACGTGGAACCTGCACAGAACACAATCAAACTATTTTGCCCCAACGAAACAGTGAGGTTGTTAATCTCACCGGCTTGCTGAAAACAAAGAATTAAACGTATGGTGTGGAAAACAGTAGTAAATTGCAGAGAATAAAAATGAACAATGTTTGCAGTTGGTTGTATTATCAGTGTAAAAGAATGGACCGGGGTCCACAGTTCACTAGTGGTGTCTCTCCATAAAAAAATAACTAACTTGCTGGATGAACAAATTACAGCTGGGCAATTGACAAAATATTGAGCGCATGACAATGCATATATATGACATGATGATTACTATGATATTCATGTGGGCATTACGACAAAATACATAGACCGTTGTCGACTCCGAGTGTCGGAGGAGGATTCGATGCCCCCGAGTGTCGGAGGAGGATTCGATGCCCCCGAGTGTCGGGTTCTCCCTCGAGCGATCGATGAAGATGCGCGGCGCCGCTGCCGCCCCGAGTCGACAGTCCGTCGGGTGCGCGTAGTCGAAGTCGACGCGCGCGGGCGCGGCAGGATCGGAGTCGACCACGACGCGGGTCATGATGGTTATCCAGTGCGATGACAAGCTAGCAATCTGATGGGAGCTGATCAGATCACACTGGCGCCTCGTCGTTGCCTCGTGCATGCAGTGGTGCAGATGCATCTGGTCATCGATCGTCGGGACTCGTGTACATGCACACACATGTTTAGAGCAGAAAGTATAATTAGTAGCAGATTAATCATGTAGAGTAAAACAAAATCGATCAGCTAACGAAGATTGAGTCCACGCCCATGCCCTGTGCATGCACTGCAATCTGCGCTTCCGGCCGCGGCGGCCGTCTTCCCGGCGTCACTGCCACGAGAGAGCAGTGGATCGATGCGGCGAGGCGCCGCACGGCCGTGCTCGTCGACGGCCGTGGCGAGTCCGTGGACCACATACACGCGGGAACGAGGAGGTCGACGCCAGGGAGCCGCAGGTCCAGGTCGCGCCGCTACGGTGATCTCGCAAGTGTGGTCCTCCGATCATAGCATGCATGTAGAAGGAACATTAACTAATAAAATAATCAAGGAGTATTGCACTTAAGGAGAAAAATTAAAGTTTTAGGGAGATCGATCCATGCGTGAAGCAGGCGCATGCATGCGATCATGTGCCTGGCTGGATCGGATCGGACTTGAATATCAGCAGTAGCAATTCAACCGGCTGGCCGATGAGATTGGATGGTGCATAGCTCCGCATGGAACGCCGCCACAGGCGATCGGAGGAACGGAACACAGCCGCCAGATTGGATCGCGGGTGCCGCGCACCTAAGACGCCGCCGTCGCAGTAGTTGTTGATGAACTCGAATTTGTCGAAGTAGATGCGATCTGGTCGCTGTTGTTGATGGAGATTGGAGCCGCCGAAACGTTGAATCCAGCGCGCGTTCTTCCACAGACGGCGCCAATTGTCGAGGCGTGGACTCGGCAAATCCCTGGGTTGTGTACCCGGGTTGATTGAGGGGGAGAGAGATGGCGCGCTGGTAGTTCCGTCGGCTGACAAGCAAGGATTTACCCAGGTTCGGCCCCTCATGGTGAGGTAAAGACCTACATCCTGCTTGTCTGATCTGTATAAATGATGATGATATTACATGGTGGCCGCGAGGGCGATGAGAGACGTGGTCTCGTGGGGATCCCCCCTTTGGGGTGCCCCTGCCTGGCTTTATAAAGGGAGCCAGGTAGGGTTTACATGAGGTTCTTGTCTTGTACTCCAAGTTGTAGCTTGTTGGGCTTCATTGGGCCGCCAGGTGGGCCTTTGTTGTCATCTTCTAATAGGCCGCATGTCGGGTCCTAGTCTTGGCGTGCACCAGGTATCTTCACCGTGGGGTAGTCGAAGGGTAGCCCCACGACAACCGTCATCCAACAACGTCTATGACTAATAATCCACCGCCAGATTGTCATCCGAGTTCCCCGTTGGTATTAAGTTGCAAGCAATCGATAATTGCATTAAGTAATGTGCGTAATGTAAACATATGCATTAGACCTAACGGCGCACCCTTAAGCTAAGCATCGGTTATTTTATTCCTAGTGGCAACAGCACATCCACAATCTTAAAAGTTATTGTCACTCTCCCAGATTACCGGAGGCATGAACCCACTATCTAGCATAAATACTCACTCCTGGAGTTACAAGCATCTACTTGGCCAAAGCATCTAATAGTAACGGAAAGCTTGCAAGATCATAAATAACATATAAGATAGATTGATAATCAACTTGACATAGTATTCAATATTCATCGGATTCCAGCAAACACAACATGTAGCATTACAATAAGATGATCTTGATCATGATAGGCAGCTCACAAGATCTAAACATGATAGCATAAAGTGGAGAGACAATCATCTAGCAACTACCATGGACCCGTAGTCCAAGGATGAACTACTCACGCATCACTCCGGAGGCAGGCATGGTGATGTAGAGCCCTCCGGTGATGATTCCCCTCTCCGGCAGGGTGTCGGGAAGAGCTTTTGAACCCTCCCGAGTTAGGGTTGACGGCGGCGACGTCTCTGAAACTTTTCATGGATAATGGCTCGGGTATTTAGGGTTTTCGCGTCGGGAGGAATAAATAGGCGAAAGGGCGGCGGCTGGAGACGCACGTGGGCCCCACACCACCCCACGGCGCGGCAGGGGGGGTGATGCATGTAAAATGCATACATGAACTTTGCACTTTAATTGCTTATATTCCAATCATATTTGCATCATATAAGGGTTATATCAATGTTTTATAATGATATTTGGGAATATTCATTTATTTCCTATTTTTATGGAATTAACCCTGCACAGGCAGAAAACCCTGTTTTCTTATTTTAATGTTTCAGGGACCCAAACGTCAACGAAATCACCTGGAAATTTACGGGCGTCAATATTTGGAAGGAAGAAGACCTGTGGGCGAAGGAAGCGAGCATACGGAGGCTCGAGGGCCAAACGAGGGGGCCCACGTGGCCAGGTACTGTAGCCACGTGGGACCCACCCATTTGGGCCTTGTGGCTCCGTTGCCTTCGATCTCTTCTCCACCGACATCGCCTTGACCTAAAAACGCCTATAAAAAAGGTCCCCGACGTTCTCTGGAAGGAGCGCCGCACAAACACAGAAACACCGAAACGGAGATCAGGAGCTGCAGATTGGAGGGGGAAAACTCCGGCGGGGCGCTACCGGCGTGGTCTCCATCTTCTCCATCGACTTCTCCACCGTCTCCATGATGAAGAGGGAGTAGTCCACCTCTGGACTATGGGTTTGTGGAAGTAACTTATGTATCTCTCCTCTCTTGAGCTTCACTAATTAGCACCGTATGAGCTGCTGAACATGATTACGGTCACCGTTGTAATACCTTTGTGGTGGATCTTTATGAGTTAATATATGTTTGCAATGTTTGTTTCAGTTATGAGTATAGATGCATATTATGTACCCCGTTCTTGTCTACTTGTTTTGATCAAGCATGTTTATGAGAGTGTGTGTGGGGGAACGTGTGCATTAGTTGGAGCAATGGGGGGTGGCTAGTGCAGTGAACGTGAGAGAAAGTTCTGCGATCCACTTTGGTATCTTTACCTTACTTTGTTGCCTCACTAGGGATAAACTAAAATACCATGCTACCGGGGATGTGGGCGTGACCATTGCCACTACTCCATGACTAGATCTAGCATGTTCTTATTTTCACTTCATGTCATGATACTTAATGCTATACTCTGAGTTATCTTAATTACTGAGGTGTTATGATTTAGTTCGCATCTTGGTGGAGTATAAGAGAGGTTAATAACCAAAAGATCTCTATGTTAGGACGTGATGCCCATATATTTAAGTAACTTGTTATCAACCCTGTGTTGCAATCTCATATGTTAACTGTGTGTGTTCCATTGTCTACCACTTTATAAAGAGAGAGTGCATTTGTGAAACCATGAACCCCAGTCCATTTTTAATCATAAGAAACACCTTTCCAACACCATATACCACTTTTCTATTTTCAGCTATCATTAAATCCGAAAATACAAAAATACTTTTCATCTTGCATACATCATTCAAAAACCCAAAAATATCATTTACCATTGCATCCACCATCATTGCATATTTATTTCTTGTTTGCATTGCATAACTATCCTGATATCATTCTTACACCTTGTGCTTGACAACCACAGGTGAGGTTGAGGACCAAAACATCTAACCTTGTTTTGTATGTAACCAAAAGAATGATAAGAAGATAAATCTACCACTTCAGATTCCCCGAGAGTTTGATATTAAACCATCGAGTCACCCCTCGTGGGGAAAACTGTGTTCCACTTACTATACACTCTGCACTTGGAGTCTCAACCTAATCCCGTTTACTTTTGGAGGTATCAAAGGCTTGCTCTTCGGGATCATCAAGACGTTTTCTGGCGCCGTTGCCGGGGAATCGTAGCTGAGAGATTTATCCAAGGGTGTGCATCATCGCATTCATCTCACAACAAAGTCAACGTCACCAACTTGTGCTAACACCTAAGCTTGGGGAGGTTGCACCTACGTGAGCACCATCTTATCCATCTTTACTTACAAAGCAATTTATTTGTTTTGTTAGTGTCATTGCATATCATATCATATTTATTTCAGTTTTGCATAAAAAATTAAAAATACCAAAAAAAACTTGCTAAAATGGGAGAAAGAACTAAGTTGTGTGACTACACAAACACTCCTAATGATCAATTTATCACGAGAGCTATTGCCACACCTAAGATAAATGCTGAGAGTTATGAAGTAAGTCCTAGTTTGTTGAACTTGATAACTAGGGAACAATTTGGTGGTAGTGCTATGGAGGATGCCTCTATGCATCTTCATGACTTTGTTGAAATATGTGACATGCAAAAGTTTAAAAATGTGGAAAGTGATATCCTAAAACTGAAGTTATTTCCTTTTTCACTTAGAGGAAAAGCTAAAGAGTGGTTGCATTCCTTGCCATCTGGTAGTATTAATTCTTGGGATGATCTAAAAGAGGCTTTCATTAAGAAATATTATCCCCTGTTAAAATTTTGCAAAATAGAAACAACATCCTTTCTTTTAGGCAAAATGAAAATGAACATGTTGCTATGGCTTGGGATAGGATAAAACTTATGCTTAGAACTTGTCCCTCACATGGAGTTAATGAATGGACCATATTACACTCTTTCTACAATGGTTTAAACTACATGTCTAGAAACATACTTGATTCTGCTGCTGGAGGTGCTTTTATGAGTAAGACTATAGTAGAAGCTAAAAATATATTGGAAAGCATTTTACAAAACTATAGTCAATGGCATACTGATAGGGCACCTAATCCTTCTAAGAAAGTGAACTCTATTGAAGAAACTAATGATTTGTCATCTAAGATGGATACTATTCTTGCTTTGCTTAATAAACCTAGTGTTGAAAATGTTCCTTTGCAAGAACTAGTTGGTAACAATTCTGAAAATATTGATGTCAACTTCATTAGGAACTATGGTAATAATGGGTATGGTAACAACAATTATAACTCTTATAATAAACCCCATATGTGCCAAATAAATATGCTTCTAGTGGTAATGTTTCTAGTGACTTGGAAAACATCATTAGATCTTTTATATCTACCCAAAAAGAGCTTAATAAGGAATTTATCTCTAAGTTTGAAAAACAAGATGCTTTGTTTGAAAGGGTAGATCAGCTTACTAAGGAAGTCTCATCATTAAAGAGCATCATTACAGCCCAAAAACATGAGGAAACAATAAAATATTGCCAAGAGGTTATCAATAAGTCTTGGGAACACATTCATGAGCAAGAGAGAGTTGCTAAAGAATCTATTGGGGTAATGAAAGAGGTTTAAGTTGAGGAAGTTAAAATGCTTAATGAAGTCAAGGATCCTTTGCTTGACTTAGAAAATTGTAGCTTGCATGAATTAATATCTATCTTACAAAAATTTGCAAGTGATCCTTCCATCAACACTAACCAAGCAGGTTTTGGTTCTTATATTGCTAATCATGTCTTGAAAGAAAAGATTGCTAGGTACAACCAAGAGGCTATGATACCACCTAAGCTTGGGGATATGTGGATACCTAAGGTACTAGTAACTATTGGAAAAGAGACACACCATGCCATACTTGATCTAGGATCTAGTGTCTCTGTTTTATCTAAAGAACTATATGAAGTGCTTGAATTGAAAAATCTTGAAAAATGCTCTATTGAACTAGCACTTGCTGATAACTTTATTAAACATGCTTTGGGAAAAGTAAGTGATGTTATATCCAAGGGTGTGCATCATCGCATTCATCTCACAACAAAGTCAACGTCACCAACTTGTGCTAACACCTAAGCTTGGGGAGGTTGCACCTACGTGAGCACCATCTTATCCATCTTTACTTACAAAGCAATTTATTTGTTTTGTTAGTGTCATTGCATATCATATCATATTTATTTCAGTTTTGCATAAAAAATTAAAAATACCAAAAAAAACTTGCTAAAATGGGAGAAAGAACTAAGTTGTGTGACTACACAAACACTCCTAATGATCAATTTATCACGAGAGCTATTGCCACACCTAAGATAAATGCTGAGAGTTATGAAGTAAGTCCTAGTTTGTTGAACTTGATAACTAGGGAACAATTTGGTGGTAGTGCTATGGAGGATGCCTCTATGCATCTTCATGACTTTGTTGAAATATGTGACATGCAAAAGTTTAAAAATGTGGAAAGTGATATCCTAAAACTGAAGTTATTTCCTTTTTCACTTAGAGGAAAAGCTAAAGAGTGGTTGCATTCCTTGCCATCTGGTAGTATTAATTCTTGGGATGATCTAAAAGAAGCTTTCATTAAGAAATATTATCCCCTGTTAAAATTTTGCAAAATAGAAACAACATCCTTTCTTTTAGGCAAAATGAAAATGAACATGTTGCTATGGCTTGGGATAGGATAAAACTTATGCTTAGAACTTGTCCCTCACATGGAGTTAATGAATGGACCATATTACACTCTTTCTACAATGGTTTAAACTACATGTCTAGAAACATACTTGATTCTGCTGCTGGAGGTGCTTTTATGAGTAAGACTATAGTAGAAGCTAAAAATATATTGGAAAGCATTTTACAAAACTATAGTCAATGGCATACTGATAGGGCACCTAATCCTTCTAAGAAAGTGAACTCTATTGAAGAAACTAATGATTTGTCATCTAAAATGGATACTATTCTTGCTTTGCTTAATAAACCTAGTGTTGAAAATGTTCCTTTGCAAGAACTAGTTGGAAACAATTCTGAAAATATTGATGTCAACTTCATTAGGAACTATGGTAATAATGGGTATGGTAACAACAATTATAACTCTTATAATAAACCCCCATATGTGCCAAATAAATATGCTTCTAGTGGTAATGTTTCTAGTGACTTGGAAAACACCATTAGATCTTTTATATCTACCCAAAAAGAGCTTAATAAGGAATTTATCTCTAAGTTTGAAAAACAAGATGCTTTGTTTGAAAGGGTAGATCAGCTTACTAAGGAAGTCTCATCATTAAAGAGCATCATTACAGCCCAAAAACATGAGGAAACAATAAAATATTGCCAAGAGGTTATCAATAAGTCTTGGGAACACATTCATGAGCAAGAGAGAGTTGCTAAAGAATCTATTGGGGTAATGAAAGAGGTTGAAGTTGAGGAAGTTAAAATGCTTAATGAAGTCAAGGATCCTTTGCTTGACTTAGAAAATTGTAGCTTGCATGAATTAATATCTATCTTACAAAAATTTGCAAGTGATCCTTCCATCAACACTAACCAAGCAGGTTTTGGTTCTTATATTGCTAATCATGTCTTGAAAGAAAAGATTGCTAGGTACAACCAAGAGGCTATGATACCACCTAAGCTTGGGGATATGTGGATACCTAAGGTACTAGTAACTATTGGAAAAGAGACACACCATGCCATACTTGATCTAGGATCTAGTGTCTCTGTTTTATCTAAAGAACTATATGAAGTGCTTGAATTGAAAAATCTTGAAAAATGCTCTATTGAACTAGCACTTGCTGATGACTCTATTAAACATGCTTTGGGAAAAGTAAGTGATGTTATGGTAGAGTTACATATGACTTTTGTGCCTGTGGATTTTCTAATCATGGACATGGGGAGTAAAACCTCTAGTCCTATTATTCTTGGAAGACCTTTTCTTCGTACCACAGGTGCTATCATTGATTCAAAGGAAGGGAATGTAAAGTTTCAGTTTCCACACAAGAAGTGCATGGAACACTTTCCAAGGAAGAGGGAACCACCAAAGTTCAAGCTCCCTCATGAGCTTCGTCCACAATAAAACAACAAGTAAGAAGCCTAGCTATATGGCTATAAAGAAAGCGCTTTGCGGGAGGCAACCCGGTTATTTTTATGTGTGATTTTCTTTGTGTCCTCTTGCTGTACAAGAGACTTTGTTTAGTTTAGGTTCTGGAGTTTTCAATAAAGTGCCAAGTTTTACCCTTTTTGGTTTGAAAAAGTTGCTTATAGCGTTCGGAGATTTTATTCCTGCACAAGTCAGTGCACGGTATGATTTTTAATTCTTATTCTGTAACTCCGAATGAGCTCATATTTGAACTGTAGTTGCAACTTTTCATCCTCTGTATGCATGAATTTTTCGGAATTTTTCGAGAAAGTTTGGTAGGGTAGAAAAATACGTTTTGCTGCTGCTGTTTTTCTGGACAGATTCTGTCCCATTTTGTTTGATGCATGCTTTGAGCTTTTAAGTTGAATCTTTTTGATCCAATTGAGTTTATGAGTAGGCATACAACATTATACACTTTCTGGACATTCATATGAATTTTTGTTCAAGGATTATATGCAGCAAGGAACCTATTTGTTTATCACTATTAATGCACCCCACAGAAAAGAGATGGGAGAAACGGTGTTTTGAAGTTTTTTCACAGGGATTGGAGGAGATGCACCAAGAGCTATCCAAGGATGGTGAAGACCATAAGCTTGGGGATGTGAAGACAACCCCGCTGGACCTACACACTCTCGGTTTGCACACGTCCAACTTCTGTTTTTCGATCGAAACACTTTATCGCATAAACTTGGAGCGTCGTTTTTTTTTTTGTTTGAGTCTTGAGAGACCACCACACTATCAATTATATATGAGAGAGCTACTGGAAATATGGGTTGAAATATGTTGGATGCTTTTATAAGATTGGGAAAAGGGATGTTTGACTTGATTTTTAATGATACATATAGTTGCATGATTCATGAGCTTGTTTATGAGTAATAGTTTGCAAATTCTTTTTGTAGAGCTATCACTTATTCATGTTTTGGTGCTGATTGTTATTTACTTGGTTTAACATGGATTAGTTAGTTCTATGGACACTCATGCATGCATCTAGATGGTCAACTTTCTCCCTTTTGCTAGCCCAAAAACTCCAACAAGCAAAAACTTGTTTCCAACACCTTCAACCAAAGTTATTCCAGTGAGTCCACCATATCTACCTATTGGCTTTATGCTATTCCGAGTATGTTTAACATGTTGTTTGTGTTATCTTACCTCTGAATGAAAATGTTTATGTTATTGATTGCAATGGAAAAAATTGGTTATATAGCTCTCACGAACTTGATGCACAATGTTCTTTTATTTGCATAATAAAACTTGACCCATTGTGATTAAGATTATGATGTTTGTGGCTTGATGAATGTTTTGGGTTGGAAGTTAGCCCATATGTGCTGTCACATGGCAAGCTTTCAACACGCTCTTCATCTCATTTAGTTGATATCATGTGCTTTTGTCTATGGATGCTTATCATGTTGAAATAAATGTGGAAATAGAGTGAGTTTAAATGAGTTTGTGTAAATGGTTAGAGAGACGCCTGGGCCGCTAATCTAAGCCATGCATCATTCATGGTGGAAATTTACTTGCAATAAAAAAATCCAAATGGTAAATAAAAAGGGTGTTGAGATTGTTCATTTTGTTTGTTTGTCTTGTCATTTTGATATGGGCTTGTTCCATATCTTGGGACAAGAGGTACCCCAGTTGACGCTCTTGATGATACTATTATGCTTACAATGATATTTAATTGAACTTGCTTTGTTTCCCAAGTTGAGTAACACATGGTGTAAGTACTTGTATTCAAGGGGCATGAGACATTCAACCCATTCTTTATCAAGCACACTACTCATATTTGCTTTCACTTTAACCTTAATCATTCAAGATGCTATGATAGGGGCAATGAGAGCTTGACACCAATGAATACCTTATTGCAATCATTAACTTAAGTAGAAGAGTTTGGAAGTTGGATGAAACTTATGCATGCTTTACCTCTACTCACATATACATCTTTCCAAAGTGTACACCTATCATATTCAGATTTTCATCTACACTCTATGACCATTGTAGGATGTTCTACTTATCATTATGCATACATGTGTTCCATATTACTTGCTACCATGTTACACTTTGTGAACTATCAATGAACATCCTTGTCTTGAATACTTGATATCACTTCATAAACTATTTGCATATTGCTACTCCTTTGAAGAATGAATCATTTGACTATATGTAGCAATAGTAATCATCTTTGATATTCATTGTTAAGTATTAAATTGCAAAGTCCATGTTAGTTTTATCATCTTCATACTCGAGGACGAGCATGGATTAAGCTTGGGGATGTTGATGCATGTAAAATGCATACATGAACTTTGCACTTTAATTGCTTATATTCCAATCATATTTGCATCATATAAGGGTTATATCAATGTTTTATAATGATTTTTGGAATATTCATTTATTTCCTATTTTTATGGAATTAACCCTGCA
Organism: Poa pratensis; assembly: GCA_947311845.1. Classification (NCBI taxonomy): domain Eukaryota; kingdom Viridiplantae; phylum Streptophyta; class Magnoliopsida; order Poales; family Poaceae; genus Poa; species Poa pratensis. The sequence goes on along the minus strand of CAMZMU010000117.1, from coordinate 2,459,871 downwards.
CAGGCAGAAAACCCCGTTTTCTTATTTTAATGTTTCAGGGACCCAAACGTCAACGAAATCACCTGGAAATTTACGGGCGTCAATATTTGGAAGGAAGAAGACCTGTGGGCGAAGGAAGCGAGCAAACGGAGGCCGAGGGCCAAACGAGGGGGGCCCACGCGGCCAGGTACTGTAGCCGCGTGGGACCCACCCATTTGGCCTCGTGGCTCCGTTGCCTTCGATCTTTCTCCACCGACATCGTCTTGACCTAAAAACGCCTATAAAAAAGGTCCCCCGACGTTCTCTGGAAGGAGCGCCGCACAAACACAGAAACACCGAAACGGAGATCAGGAGCTGCAGATTGGAGGGGGAAAACTCCGGCGGGGCGCTGCCGGCGTGGTCTCCATCTTCTCCATCGACTTCTCCACCGTCTCCATGATGAAGAGGGAGTAGTCCACCTCTGGACTATGGGTTTGTGGAAGTAACTTATGTATCTCTCCTCTCTTGAGCTTCACTAATTAGCACCGTATGAGCTGCTGAACATGATTACGGTCACCGTTGTAATACCTTTGTGGTGGATCTTTATGAGTTAATATATGTTTGAGATTGCAATGTTTGTTTCAGTTATGAGTATAGATGCATATTATGTACCCCGTTCTTGTCTACTTGTTTTGATCAAGCATGTTTATGAGAGCGTGTGTGGGGGAACGGGGGGTGGCTAGTGCAGTGAACGTGAGAGAAAGTTCTGCGATCCACTTTGGTATCTTTACCTTACTTTGTTGCCTCACTAGGGATAAACTAAAATACCATGCTACCGGGGATGTGGGCGTGACCATTGCCACTACTCCATGACTAGATCTAGCATGTTCTTATTTTCACTTCATGTCATGATACTTAATGCTATACTCTGAGTTATCTTAATTACTGAGGTGTTATGATTTAGTTCGCATCTTGGTGGAGTATAAGAGAGGTTAATAACCAAAAGATCTCTATGTTAGGACGTGATGCCCATATATCTAAGTAACTTGTTATCAAACCCTGTGTTGCAATCTCATATGTTAACTGTGTGTGTTCCATTGTCTACCACTTTATAAAGAGAGAGTGCATTTGTGAAACCATGAACCCCAGTCCATTTTTAATCATAAGAAACACCTTTCCAACACCATATACCACTTTTCTATTTTCAGCCATCATTAAATCCGAAAATACAAAAATACTTTTCATCTTGCATACATCATTCAAAAACCCAAAAATATCATTTACATTGCATCCACCATCATTGCATATTTATTTCTTGTTTGCATTGCATAACTATCCTGATATCATTCTTACACCTTGTGCTTGACAACCACAGGTGAGGTTGAGGACCAAAACATCTAACCTTGTTTTGTAGGTAACCAAAAGAAGGATAAGAAGATAAATCTACCACTTCAGATTCCCCGAGAGTTCGATATTAAACCCTCGAGTCACCCCTCGTGGGGAAAACTGTCTTCCACTTACTATACACTCTGCACTTGGAGTCTCAACCTAATCCCGTTTACTTTTGCAGGTATCAAAGCCTTGCTCTTCGGAATCATCAGGGGCCCGCGCGGCCCCATGGTGTGGCTGCCTCGTGGCTCCCCACCGTCTCTCCTTTGGACTCCGTGTACGTGTTGGAAAAATAGGAGGTTCTGTCCAAGTTTCGTCCAATTTCGAGAATATTTTCAGACTAGCTTTTCTGGAATACAAAAACAGCAGAAAACAGGAACTGGCACTGTGGCATCTTGTTAATAGGTTAGTCCCAGAAAATGCATAAAAATGATATGAAGTGTATATAAAACATGTAACAATTGGTATAATATCAACATGGAACAACAGAAATTATAGATACGTTTGAGACGTATCAGTGCGCTCCCCACCGGTTGACGGGATGGGGAAGACTTGGAAAACGGCGGCACAATGGTTTGGAACTGGAACGACGAGAGACCATGTGTTGCGTGTATGGCAGCTAGGGTTTTCCCTCTGCATATATAGCGCGGGTCGGGTAGGACGTGGGCGCAGCCCACGATCGAGTCGGTATCGTCTCCACGATCCAAAAGAATCGGAAACGACAAAGACATTAATGCGTTCATTAATTGTTAATTAATGACTCAATAAATTTTTCCGGACTGCAAAAATATAGGCATCGGCTCATTCCCGTAACCCGCGGCGTGACGTGACGTGACGAGCGAGCGGCGACGGCGGAGGAGGAGGAGTGTGCGGGAGAGAGCCTTATGTTCTCACATGCTTACCAAGTAGCACAACATTCCACCTTATAAGGTGGTGCAACTCTCTCCCAACTAGCAATGTGGGACTAAACTTTAGTACCACTCCACACACAGTCAATATATGAATGTGCCAATGAGAATTTCAGAATTTTAGTTGGGCTTTGGACCAAAAGCCCACTAGCAAAATAGTAGTCAAAATTCCAACACAGACGAAGGCGTCCCAAAGGATAAATGACTCGCCCGGACATCGCCCACAACGTATCGAGGGACATCAGGCTAATCTTTTGCTCAACACGAGCTCCATCCCGTGGCGACGAACACTGGAGTAGCCCAACCTCCTCTACATTTTTATTGGAATGATCATAAAATATATTTTTATATTATATGCATTTGGTATCATAGGTGTTAATGATTTTTCATATATATTTGGTGAAACTTCATAAAGTTTGACTTTGGCTACACCAGAATACAGAGTAATTATGGACAGATGAAGTGTTTAGGCAACGAAAGCTACTGGCCATCGACATATGCCAAAGAAATACAAAACTGTCAACCTTGTGTCGCTCACAACCAAGGTGCCCGCACCCATGCTCGCACGTCTAACCCGTAACAGGTGTGTTGTCGAACTTTTGAAGAGGCAAAGATCATATGATTAAAAAAAGGAAAAAAATGCTAAGAACAAGGTGTTGTGTCAAGGCCCACTTGACCGGTTTTTGTAATATGCTATAAAAGGGAAATAAGTTAAAAATATACTAAAACACTACTGAAGTTGATTTGAGGCAATGTTTCTCGAAATTAAACATATATTAATTAAATATGCTGGGTTTTTTGTCGCTTTCGAACCGCTGAGCCACTGGTCGGACTGTGAACCGCTCGCTTGACAGGTTCACTCACCGGTCTGATTTTTTTGAGGTTAAAAGCGGCCGTATCCGTCATTCGATTAGATAGAATAGAGGTTATGTACAGAATTTTGAGAAAGGGAAAATCTCTTTACAAAAACAAAACAGAAAACTAGTCTCCAGGATCAATCGTGTGCGGTCTGGTTTTTTAAACTGTGGTGATCAGTCAATGCGGCAAGCCAAGCCGTTAGCCGTGCATACATTTGATTCGGAAACCTCCTTAATAATTGGCATAATATGACTGCATGACGGCAGGAGAAATGGTCGAAGCAAATCAGTAGTCGGTCGCATACAGACATAGGCGCCCCATGATTTGTATGAAGATTCCGGTACACACCGGCCCGCCGGGACCTGGACGATGCAAGCACAGCATGTAGTACCACAATACGCGCTCCCCGGCGATCGAGTTGACTTGGCACCATGCCTCCATCGCCATCTCGCTTGCCCGGCTGCTTCTTCTCGCTCGGCGACTCGGCGAGTCAGCACCTGCCTCTCTCCAGTTGCAGATTTTCTATTAGCCGACGCGGTCGCCGTCGCACACGCACTGCCCACCGCGCTCCTATACTTTACACCCTCCCTCGATCGCCTCCTTCCTTGGATCACTCGCCACCATCCTCAACCTGACGCCTAGCTCCTCCTCCTCCCCCTTTCAACGCCTCCCCCAGTGCGAGCTGTCTGTGCAGAAAGCATTGACCCATCGATGGATGCGTTGGCCGGCATCGCGGACGCGCCGGCGCCAGCGGCGTACATCAACAAGTCGTCGCCGTTCCCGATCGCCGTCGTCATCGCCATCGGCTTCATGGTCACCTCGTTCATCCTCGTCAGCTACTACCTCCTCGTCGTCCGCTGCTGGCTCCGCGCCGGCGTCAACGGCGGCCCCGGCTCGCGCCTGGTCCAGCGCTCCCGCCGCGACGGCGACCTCATCGAGCGCGTCTCCGCGGTCTTCTTCACCGACGCCGACGCCGACATGCCGCCCGGCGGGGTGGACGCCGACGTCGTCGCCGCGCTCCCCGTGGTCAAGTACTACCGCCGGGCGGCGTCGGCGTCGGCCCCGGCGCTCGAGTGCGCGGTGTGCCTGTCCGAGTTCGTGCCCGGGAGCGGCTCAAGGTGCTGCCCGCCTGCTCCCACGCCTTCCACATCGACTGCATCGACACCTGGCTCTTCCACAACGTCAGCTGCCCGCTCTGCCGCACCGTCGTCACCGCAGCCACGCCCGCCGACACCCGCTGCGACGGGGACCACGACGAGCTCGCCGCCGCCGTCGCCGGCAGCAGGCGGATCGACGCTTTGGCATCCGGACTGGCGGGTGGCTCGTGCCGGTTCCCGAAGCACGGCGCCGTGGCTGTGCCGGAGCCCATCAGGCGGTCCATGTCCATGGACTTCGTCCCGGGCGATCGCGGACGGAAAACACCCAAGGGGACAGAGGGCGACGTCGCCGGCACTAGCAGCAGCGTCGTGGCCGCCGCAACAGGCGTAGTCGGCGAGACGAGCGGCCGGTTCCGGCGGCTGCTGTCGTCTTTCGGGGTCGGCAGGAGCTCGCGGAGCACGGTGCTACCCATCGATCACCTCGACCCATGACAAGATCGTCAAGACCTCGACCGGGTTTGATGATTAAAACCCTTTGCTCGCGCGCCAATCTAGTTGAGAAGTAGCTTTTGTGATCATAGTCATCATACAAGGCAATGTACAGCTCGTAGGAGGAGACACTATAGCTTCTGGACAAATCTTTTGCTATTCCATTGATTTGATCGATCTGTTGTGCTTGCTCGATGCATGGCTAGACGTTGGTGGTGCGCCATGCATGCGTAGCGCACGGGCATTTCGGATCAGATGTCACCCAAAGTGTAACATTGCCGGCCACTCGATCCATATTTCTTCTTAATTCGAGCGCGATGTTAGTCAGTGGGGTGCTCCGTGCAATCCAAGGACATACGGCCATTTTCGGGTCAGATGTCAAGAGCTCAAGCGTAACATCGCCACACCAAATCACCCATGACAAAAGCTCACATCAGCGTGACAGTTCCTTGGATATTTGCTTCATGTTTGGTCGTTCCTTGTACTTCCTTTCCCTTCAAGGGATATGCATATATTCTTCGAGCCTGATCTGGACTTGTCACAAAACAATTTGCGCTTGCCTTCGAAAGTCACCGGATTAGGCTTAACCTATGTGGGCTGCGACTCAACGTCACAACGGTAGCCCTCAAGAGAAAAACGTCAGAACGGTAGGCTGTCTAACCCACGCATCACCATTTTTCTCCATGAAGCAAAATCCGTCACTTTCTTTTTAAAATCCGTCACTTTTGTTCATTAAGCAATCGATCACGATCAGTTTTTTTCTAATATCGACATGAGCTGTACGTTTGTTCATTAAGCAATTGATCACCAGTCAAGAAGCTTCGCCATGACGTACCACACAACGGAAACAACACACACATGTACGCGCATCCTCCTCCGCTATTAAATACCATATATTTTACCTGCAACTAGGGAAGAGACTATCATTTGGGCCATCAACTTTCCCTAAGCTAATCACATGCATGAGGCCGTTGCAACCGTTGACCTTGTTGGATGGGCAGCAGCCGATGATCGAGCCTTGTACACACCCGGCGAATGAGAGCGACAGAGTATAAAATTGTGTGTGCAGACAGTTATATTAAGCTCCTGCAAATAGCTGTCTCGCGCTTTGTTCGATCTGCTCCCTAGCTTGCTAGTCGTCGCTTCGACGTGCCCATGTGGATCATCTCATGATTAACGCTGCAAAGGGGTTGACTTCACTTCTGTTTCTCAGAAGAAAAAAAGATGCCAACTTGTGGTGGTGAGCCTTTTGTCTTCAGAAGGAGACGAATCATGCACTCACAAGAATTGTTTTCGTAAAAGGGAGGAGTAATAGATTTTTTGGTGGTTCTATTTCAAATATACATTTTGGGATGGGGACACGTGAATAATAATACCAAAGATTCATGAATTAAGGAAATGTTACCGAATCATTGGTCATATTTCTAAAAGCAACGAGTCTCCCTCGTTGTCTCCAATAAAGAAACCATTCTGAATCATCAATCAAGCAATTATGCACTTAATAAGTGGTCCGGTAATCTTGATCTTTGACCAGGATCATGTGGGGGTGACGCCAAAGAACCATGTATTTTAAAATGTCGAAAAATTCTGAAATAAAATTTCACGGATACATCTTCACGTTCTATTTTGTGTCCTGTGTAAAAAAAAGTTATTTTTTTCTTATTTTAGTACCAAATTTCGTCTTTTCTACACAATCCACAAAATACGTCGGTATTTCGTGAACACATGGTATGTCAAGATCTATGGACCAATATGTTTTCTCAAATTTATAGACATTTCAAAATGCGTTGAAAATGCGATTTTTTAATAATAAAGGACGCATATGCAACCGGAGGTCGAAACACCAATATGCAAAGAGGGGGCGAGGGCTGAGGAGGATGGGCTCTCAAATAAAGGGGTAAGCACTAAGCACTAAGCACTAAGCGGAGGGAGAGGGCCGATGAGAATTTCCCCCGGGGGGCAACTTGGGAATGGACTAGATTTGTTGGCTCATGGTTCAGCGTTGACCTTATGGTGCCGACCCGGCGTACACAAGAGGGAAAGAGAGAGATACGGAGCTAGCATACAAGTGCAGCTGAGTGCTTTTGTTGGATCTGCTGCCCAGTTTGCTCGCTCTAGTGGTGACATCGATGGAGTGCCGATTCATTCATGCATGCGGATGGATATCCTCACTCATTCATGATTAACGGTGGGTTGACCTCACGGCTATATGTAGCTAGCTGTTTTTTTTTGTGTCGAAGAAAAGAAAAGGACGCCATATATCTCCTATTATATACTCTTGGGTGTACATACTCTCATACTCAATATACCTCACATACGAGGGTATTATACCTCTTTCTAATTTTTTATATACCTCATTAATTATTCTAAGATATCTCAATTCAAATAGTTTGAAAAAAATTATCACCATAGTTTTCAATTTTTTATATACCATTATTTCGTACAAAAAAGGAGTATATGTGCAAATAATATAAAATATGCAGATTCAAATGAAATTTTTCATGTAACTCACTTTGGGGTATCTACTATTAAATAATGAAGTATATTAAAAATGATAAAGATGTATATATGATTCATCTATGTGGTATATTGAACGTGAGAGTACGTACACCCAGGAATACAGAACAATTTTCCTACATATAGGCAAAAGATTGATCAGAATCACAAGTGGGTGAGGAAGGAGGACGACTCGATCGGCGAAACAGGCCGAGGCTTCCTGATCACCGGGGAGGAGAACTGGTGAGTGGTGATCGATCGATCCAGGTCCAGGAGGACTGCTGAATGCTGATGACAGTAACATGAACGGGGTGGTGTTGCTGTCTGTAAGAGACGACAGACAGTAACCTGAAGAAACGCGATCAACTTGTTTGTGTATGTGGCGGCAAAGAATTGATCACAAAAGAAGAAGAAGACGCCATACATGCATGCATCCGGGCAAGTTGGGTACGTGGCGGCAAAGAATTGATCACAAGTGCATGCAATGGCTGCATGATGAGGCGGACCGGTGATCTCGATGGAGAGGAAAGATCGCTAGCTGCAGCGTGCGTGGTGCATGCTGTTACCATCGGAGACTGGAAATAACGCGAGTAGCAGAGCAGGTGATGGTGATGCTTCTTCTCTGAACAGTGAGAGCCAACTGTTATTGTATAATTGTGTTGACGATGGAACAGGCGGAGCAGCAGCCGCATCGCGACAACTCGGCAAAACAGGCCAGGGAGCTTTTATATTGCTCAGGTCGGCAGCAACGCAATGGGCTTGCGCTGCGGCCCTTTGATTGCCAGGCTTGCAGAATATAAACTACTGGTCCGGCCCCTTTAGAGCGATTGCTTTTCCGGGAAGGGATCTGATTTCCCGAATTACTATCGGGTAATTCGGGAAGGTGATCCGATTTTCCGAACAGTCGAATATCCCGAAACAGAGGGAGCCCATCAGAAACGCACAAGGCCCAGCCCTTCTGGCCCAGCAAATAAGCCACAACCCTAGTGCACGACTCCACTGTCCACTCCACACTCCACCCTCCACCGTTCCTTTCCTCGACCACCAGCCGCCACAGCGTCGGGCGAACGTGCCTTAGATCAGCCGCCGCCCGTCCGCCGGCCGGTGCACCTTCACGTCGCCTCCCAGGCTCCCAGCCCACCTCCCCACTCTCCACCCCACTCCCCAGTCGGCCAGCCGCCAGCCCCAACTCCACCAGCGGCCGGCGCCCCCAACACTCCAGCAGTCCAGCACGACACCAGCGGCCGGCGCCCACAGCAGTCCAGCACCGTCTTCCACATCGCCGGCCACGACGAGACAAAGCCGACGAGCCGACGCAAAGCGAGTCCTTCTTCCCCGATCCACTCGACGCCTCCATCCTCCGGCTCGACGACTGAAGAACGGCACCGAGTCACCGACGACCGAAGGACGGCATCGACGACCGAAGAAATCTGAAACTTTGCTGTCATTTTTTTTTCTCTTTTCTGAACTTCGGGAATTCCGGGATTTCCCGATCCCGATCCCGAATTGTCATGATCCCGAATTGTCGGGAATCAAATTTTCTGATGGAAAATCGGGAATCAGTTTGTGGATCCTGAATTATTTTTTTCCTAAATTTCCTGTCCTGAAATTTCGAGAAATCCCGAACGCCCGGCCTGAGCGGCGTGGCGTGGCTGCCGGGTTGCGTTGCGTCGCGACGACTCGGCAAAACAGGCCAGGGAGCCTTTATATTGCTCAGGTCGGCAGCAACGCAATGGGCTTGCGCTTTGGCCCTTTGATTGCCAGGCTTGCAGAATTTAAACTCCTGGTCCGGCCCCTTTAGAGCGTCTACAGACATTCGAAAAACTGAGCACACACCAACTTGAAACAAAAAAAAACCAACTTGAAACAAAAAAGGGCGCGCAGGACGAGAATTTTCATCGATCCTAGCTAGGGGGCGGATTTAACCGATCAAGATCAGAGCATCACCACAAAAGGCAACACCCTCTTGATGGTATGGTAGATCATCCATGGGCTGTTGCACCCAACAGGGCACCGCACAGTGCAGTAGAGACATAAAAATGTGTGAATCTCAAAGCGCCATCTTATCGAAACTCAGAGCACCACACACATATTACCACACTATAGCCCACTATGGGTAAAAAAAATATATAGCAAAGTGTTATTCTTAAAACGAAGATGTTATTTCCAAGTTTCGAAAAATTCCTAATTTTTGTTAGTACATACATGCACAGGTCGCTACATATTTCCAGAGGTGTCCTAAATAAATACGTTTTATTTTGGGCTAGTCTTAGGTCACAAAATCTTGTCTTTGGAAAGGCAAAAAGATGACTCAATTTTCTTTTTTTGAGAGAGAGAAAGATAACTCAATGTACCTTTCAACATTTGGTTTTTGTGCATACCACGTACAGAAAGATATTTCGATGGAAATTTCGTCGTACATACTAGAGACGTACTCCCTCCGTTTACAATTACTTTGCGTTTTGCGTTTAGTGAAAGTCAAACTTTGTTAAGTTTGACCAAATATATAGGAAAAAATATAAATATTTACAACAAAATTTTGACATTATTAGAATCTTCATAACTTATATTTTCATATTATAGATGTTGGTATTTTTTCATATATACTTGGTCATACTTTAAAAAGTTTGACTTTAAAAAAGCCAGAACGCGAAGTAAATAAAAACGGAGGGAGTATATGTACCTGTATATTTTTTTGTTTAGGTTTTAATACCGAAAAACAGTGTTTTTATTTAAAAAAAACGAATGATCTCATTGGAGCTCGGCAGCTGAAGGGGATTTTCCTGAAAAATAACCATACCATGACTTTATGGCACTTTTTATGGATCGGAGGGAGTATTTCTTCTGTACTGTGTAATGTAATGCAGTACCGTTGTCCGGCAGTGTGCAGGGTAAATGGCCAGCTAGCCGTGTTGGCGCTGAAGAGGGAGGTCCAACAACGTAGGAACCTTGCCTTGCTCGTCGTGTTGCCAACTTGTTATGCTAATTACGGCTTCTGTTACGACATCCAAACCTCCATTATCTGTTTCTCACCGTGGTCCGTGGTGCTACCCAAACTCATGCACGCGCCACCAGCATCATGTCTCCTAATTAAACCTCTGAGGATTAGGCAGCACCTGCTCTGCTTTACATTACACGCGCGAGGAGGAGAAATGGAGGAGACACCTCGCCTTCTGTCTTTGCGTCAGCTCGCTCTCTGCATTTGCACCGATCGGTTGTCTCTTTGATCGAGCCGCTCCACGTCTCTCTCCCAGGCTCCCTCTCTCTTTCTGCCTTCATTCTCTTTCAACTGTATCCCGTCCGACCGGCTAGCGAACCAAATTACCGGCCGATATCTATCTAGCCACACCACAGCAGGATGAGCGAAACACCGGCATTCCCGTCGTCGACGACATCCTCGTCGTCGAGCGTGCCGATGGTGGTGATCACGGTGGTGGGGATACTGGCCGCCTTCGCGCTGCTCGCGAGCTACTACGCCTTCGTCACCAGGTGCCAGCTGCTCCGCGCGCTGCTGGCGCCGTGGCGCGGCGGTCGGGAGATGCAGTCGTCTTCAACAACGTCGGCGGCAACAGCAGCGAGCGAAGCGCGGCAGCGGCGGGGCCTCGGGCTGCCGCTCATCCGCATGCTCCCCGTGGTCAAGTTCACGGCGGAGGAAGGTGCGGACGGGAGGAGGCTGTCCGTGTCGTCGGAGTGCGCGGTGTGCCTGAGCGAGTTCGCGGAGAAGGAGCGCGTGCGGCTGCTCCCCGGGTGCTCCCACGCCTTCCACATCGACTGCATCGACACCTGGCTCCAGGGCAGCGCGCGGTGCCCCTTCTGCCGGAGGAGCGTCACCCTGCCGCCGCTGCCGATGCTGGCACCGCGGCACGATCACCATGACGACCGGCGACGGCGGGACGAGCAGCTCGACACCAGCAGCAGCATCGTGATCGAGGTGCGAGGGGAGCGCGAGAGCTGGGGCGTGGGCGGCCGGAAGAAGGCGGTGGGGGACGAGGCGGTGGAGACGAGGACGAAGAAGGAGTTCGCGGTGGAGCCGATGAGGCGGTCGCTGTCCATGGACTCCTCCGCCTGCTACGACAAGCTCTACGTGTCCGTCGTCCGGGAATGAATTACAATTCCTGGCGCTGGGCTAGCTAGCTAGGTCTCCGCATAGTACGTACTACGTACATTCTTTGATCGAACGATCGATCGTACATTGATTCATTTGTACGCTGCTGTAGTAGCAGTCGTACAAGCTGGCAGCGTACCTGTAAATTCTTGTACTAGCTAGCTAGTCGAAAACCGGGCGTGAGGATTGTGTGCACGTGTGTAGGTGGCTTGATTGATTTGCATGGCCGGCCAGCTTTGTATCGATCTATCCGGAGGGACGGCGGACGGACAGTGATCGAAACCGGGACTTGTCCAATCCACGGCTCGATCGATAATAGAGAAGGGAACAGGCGATGGATCGATGGAGCTAGCCGGCTAGCTAGGTAGCTCGCCGGGGCCGGCCGTGAACGCTCCATCCATCTCCCGGTCCCGGCCATTCCATGTGCGGCTGCTGGCTGGGCAGAGCCTCCTTCTTCCTTTCGCCGATCCAACTGTTAACACTTGCATCTTGCAACGGTTTTGGTGGTCTCTGCCTACAATATCTTAGCTTAGCTTAGCTGGTCGATCAGGCATAAGTACGTAATCATTTATAGGCTGGGTGGGGCGCTAATGGCGGGTGGCATGTCAACGTTGGGGCGTGCTTTGCTTTCCATCGGGATCAGCCAGCGATGCCTCCCTCGTGCGTAGCCGGGGGACCAACTAACGAAACCTACCGGCCGGCCATCCGTCCATGCATGGCCAACGATACAAGATCCAACAACGTCCATCGCGCTCGCGGCAGCGCAAACGGCCGGCGGAGCGGAGATGATGGATGGAACCCGACGGCCGGCGAGGAACATGTTGGGCTTGCACGTTTGGATGTTCTGGTCGGAGCCACCACCACCTAATCCGTCCAACCATGCATCCATCCATCGAGCTTGCATTGCACGGTTGGTGCTGGCCTAGTGTGTGTAGCCGTGTAGGGTGAGAGCTACTCCGGCACTAGCCCGTTCAAAAAAAAAAAAAAAATCAGACACTTTCTCGTGCTCCTTCTCCTCGTGCAACATTCAATGTACTTGCCTGGTTTGCTTTGAGATTCGGTTGGCTACGTGTCACTCGGGGGAGGTGGTCCAGCAATCTGCCTTGTACGACCAGGTCGTATAAGATTTTTCTCCCAGAATATATATCTATGGATTCATCGAGTCGATCAACATTCAAGGGCATGTTGTTGTGAACGAGGGATGGTGTGTGTTTTTTTTTCATTCACAAAAGGGAGCATTGCTCTGCTCCGGCCTCCATATCGAAACGAAGCGCACACCTTTGAGTTTATTGCAAAGTTCAATCTATCAAAATTTATATGTCAAGATTAGTTTATTACTCGCCTCCGCCGCCTCTGCACCCCCCCAAGATAAGTTTCTTACTCGCCTCCACCGTGGCCAGCGCGGCTACGGCTCGCTCCGCCGCCACGAGCAAGAAGAAATGATAGGTTTTGCACGAATCGTGATGCGTTGTTTTAACGATGGATGGAAAGCTGACAATTAGCAAAACCATAATGATAAAAGGGTGCGTCCCATTTATTTTGACCCAAGTCGATAGTGCATCTCGTAGCCTCATAGGAACTAGATGCGCCTATCACTATATCATTAGCAACTTGGCACGAACTGACCTTTGCAGAACAACCACGTAGGCCGGCCGTGGTTTTTTGGCGTACATAAAGGGGCAGAGACAGCTTTCTTCTTGTAGCTGGTCTCTCCCTCCCTGTAGCCTATGTATCACCTTATCACGACAAATCCTCAGGCTTCTGCTATCATGCATGCAGGTTTAACTGTTCACCGTCTCGCAGAGTGGAATGAGCCAACGGAAGGGCCCTGTAGACGACTCTGCCTGCTGCCAACAAAGTGGCAACACGGCATTGACCGCTAGCCATGGACACATTGTTTTAATTACCACTGACCACTTTGGTTCGTGATCCATGCATAGGTGCTTTAGGCCCCGCTTGGTTCACTGGATTAGCGCCAGAATCTGTCGGGCAAAAAAAACAGACCTAACCAGCTCCGTATATTTACGTACGCGAAAAGGCTTCCCAATCTGGGCCTTATAGTAAACAAAATACCTGCTCTAAGGCTGTAACATTAGTCTATTTTTAGCTCGGCCGTTATACTGGTAGATACTAGAGAGAGGGAGGAACATATATTATTGCTCACTCGGCTGAAATGCCAGGTCGACATATTGCAGTCTCGTGCACTATTTGGTAGCACAATGTTTGCCTAGGGATCTGTTAGTAGCCTGGCTGTTGGCGGTACAGCTGTAGTACTACTATATGTTTCCGGTACAAAATTAATCTAACCATAAACAAGAGAAAACAATGGTGTTGGGTGGAATGTAACATGAAGATATAGGAGATGACACAAATTACACCGGCCCTGCAAAAACGTAATCCTAAAGGCTAGTCAAGATATCAAGACTGCACACAACTAAGTTATTATGAAAAAATAAAAAAATAACACATCCCGGCAAAAACTAGCAGTGACTAGAAGGAAAGGGGATGCCCCGCCATCGGGGATTGGTGGCTGCCGGGGGAGGTATGTGGCGGCGGCTAGCTGAGGGGCTACAGAGTCTCCCTAGGGCAACCCTCTCAGGCAAGATACTAATTGGGTTTTCATAAATGTAAGAAGAAACTAATATTAATTAAACATGGACGATATGATTGCATAAATTTATTCCTACCTCTGATCTGAAAAAAGAGTTGCAACTCATACGCACGTTTTGTACATGTTCCTGTTGATTTCTCACTGACAGTTTTACCGGATCGGAAGGAGTATAAAATCAGGGGCCTACCGAAGAAATAAGGCAAATGGGACTAAACCAAAGCCATGCTTCAAGTCCAAACAGAAGCCTGTAGACACGACACCGTAAGTACCTTACACATATACCCCTCCAATCAGGTCTTTTATCTACAAAACATACCTACTTTGTTATTTATTTTGGTTTTTGAGAACGCCTATAGGTTAGGTAGGTCATGGGCAATTTGGCACGAACTGGCTCCGAGTGGATGGATATTCACGTGCAGAACAAGCACATACGCCGTGTCCCAAGCTCTTGAAAGACAACTCGGCGAGGAGGAGAGGATGTAGCTAGAGCCTAAAGGTTGCCACCCTTTCTTTTAGCTGGCCTTTCCCGCCCTGTAGCCTATGTATATATCACCTTGTCATTCAACTGCAGATGCCGAGTATTCTGCTATCGTGCAGTTTTTAACTTTTGTTGGGTCGGGAATGAACCAACTGAATCGCCCTGTAGACGGCTCAACAAGTGGCACCACGACGACATTGACCGCTAGCCATTGTTTTACCATTGACCACAATGTCGGCAACGACTCCTCGACTGTGACTCACAGTTCTCATCAGTCACTGGTGGACGTACTCCTCTACTACAGTGGTATCCATTTTAGTTCGGCTGGGTGATCCATTGTTCAAGTAGATGAGTAAATTACCAGGTTGCAAAGGGGACCAGAGCAAGGCCCTGCTTGCAGTGGGGGCGACACATTAAGCAACTGATGACAAAGGGCAAGCTGTAGGTGACCATGCATGGAAAGAGAACAACCATAGTCAGTTACTCAGTTGGCGTGCCAGAAGCAAATCTCTTACCGCTCAACAGTGCGAGAGAGAGCTCACGAGACGAGACTCGATCCAAACTAACTCCAGCAGGCATCGCTTCACGCCACATAAATGGCCACGCCTTGCTTGACTCAAGAACGGCCACTGCATCCAAAGGAACCGGCAGAGACATCTCCAGCCATTTGCACTTGCAGAAAACAGGGAACTCCGACGGTTGCATTCCAGTTTGCCTCCACATGCTCTTCCTCCCAATCTATCATCGCCAACTGATCCAAGGACACTTGTAGCAATCATCATCCACACCCGATCTCAATGCCGTGAAAGACGAAGAGAGGGCTGCTCTATCTCTGCTGGGGTGAATGGAACTGTTGAGGTAGCAGCATGATGGATGCGGTGATTGAGTCCAGCAAGCAGCTTGCACCGTTGCAGCGGTGCTATGGAGTTGGCCGACCGATGCAGTCAGTCATCTCTGGGGATCTCTGATGTTACTGGACGCAGCAGCAGCAGCAGGCAGGCGCCATTAACGACCACATCAGTCTCTCAATGCGTATGGCGGAGGGGATGACCACGCCTGCCTGCAGAACGCTGAGGTCGTCAACAGAAACAAGCCAATGGGTAGATAGATAGATGGATGGATATTCTAAGCCAATAGCGAACACTTCTTGTTACCTTTTCAGTTTGCTGGCATCTGAGATGCTGCCACTGTATCAACGTGTGATTAGCGCACCCTACCGTAAGTGGATAAACTGAAGCCACTTAAGTGACACCTGCAACTGCCATCAAGTGGAAAAACTAAGGATGCGAAAACGGGACCCATTTGTCCCACTTCCTCTTCATTTTGTGCATGACTAGTACAAAATTTTGATCCAAAACTTTGTACTAGTCATGCACAAAATGGAGAGGAAGTGGGACAAATGGGTCCCGTATTCGCATCCCTAGGAAAAACTCAAAACTCCAACGAACGCCAATGGAGTAGCTATCTCGGACAGTACACGTAATATTTCAAATAGAAGTAGTGAAATTTTCTACATATAATTGCCACATGGGTGAATTTTCGGTGTATCTGGTTAGCATGCAGAACATTAAAATAGACGGACCATAGTTGGTAGCACGCATGAGCTTGACCTCATGTTTTAAACACAAAGAGAATCAAAATTATAGCATGGGCCTCGTATCTGTACAAGTATTTGACACAAGAAAATTATATCATGGGCCTCGTATCAAAATTATATCACCATACTCCTTAAAGTTACCTTAATACAAGTGTTTGACACGAGAAAATTTCGTCAAACAAGAAGAAAGTTCAAAGTAAATATCAATAAAGGGAACATATTGTAACATAAAAGCAGTCTACCTGCTTAGTGCTTAGTGGACTAACTTTCATTGATAAGAGGCTATTAACTACCGGATCAGAACAGACCTATACGCACAATCATTTTTGTTGCAGTGCTAAAACTTTAGGTTTAGACTTAAGTTTATTTCTGCCTACTGCAAACTTGACCCTTCAAATGTGGCAGCATGTGCAACCATGGTCGACAAATTCAAGTAATGCTATATAAGAAAAACAATAAAACTCAAACCCAGTGAGGACGGACATGCATTCACTTACCACACTATTTGGCTATAGAAACATTTCTTAGCACAGTAAGCGCGGGGACCTTGTATAGGACACTGCTTTGTCATTTAGCCAAAGACGAAGCCATCTTGCATCTACTCAAAAGAGGAGGAACAACTCCTGACTTTGGAGACTATTGTAAACGTGACTCGGTATTACGACGACGGCCAAAATGTAACTTTTCAGATGACCAAAAAAGAGAAAACCACTCCGATCCCCGGCTAATAGTGAAATCACCAAAAGAATCAAGCTTGTGGTAGCTAGTGCGGCAGTCCTTACTTTCCTAAGGGACCCTGTAGACGACGACCACCTTGGCTTGACCGATAGCCGTTGTTTTACCATTCACCGCAATGTCGGCAACGACGCCTTTTACCTTGACGCACTGCGCGCGCGTACGTAAACGTTGTTTTCAGCTCGATCGTCTGGTACGTAGAAGCATGCATGCATGCATTTGTGACTGGACTGTGAAACGCCAGGTCGACGACATATCGCATTCTCGTGCAGTATTTGGGTACCACAGACCTAGGCTTGTGAGTTACTCCCTCCGTATCAAAATATAAAACTTCCTATCTATTTTGCACACACTTGTATTTAGACATATTTTAGTGCAAAGTTCATGTGACTTTTGCACTAAAACATGTCTAGATGCATGTGTGCAAAAAGTAGGTAGAAAGTCTTATATTTTGATACGGAGGGAGTAGTTAGTAGCCTGGCGGTACCGATGTACCCGGTGTTTTTTATTTTACGAAAATGATCTTACCACAATTAACCGAAACCAAACAATGGCGTTGGGTGAAAGTGTTACTATTAAGACACTAATTCATACGAGGAGGAGGCAGTCTTTCATTGGTTTAAAGAGAGAGGAGAGTTTATCATTACATGGCCTACCCTCCACTAAGCATCTGTGGTACCCTCCACAGACCTAGGCTTTTATGGATGGTATCTTTCATTGGTTTGTCGCTCTATTCAGAATACTCAAGCAAGCAAAGAACTTGTACTTGGGAGGAGGCCGTGCATGCAAAACAAGACTATCCATGGCGGATGGAGTGGCACGGCACCAACGAACCGCAGAAGATAGCCCAAAGAGGCGGAGTAAGATCTGGAGATGGAAAAGCGCCAAGTAATAGAGTCGCTGCCGATCCTTAATTCATGTTTCTTAAGGGGGAAGAAGTAGACTAGTAATGTTTTTTTAGGGAAGAACAAGCTGATGTTTTACTAGGGAAAAAGAAAGTAATGCTAAAGATGAGTGATTTGTTGTATATAACAAGTATACAAATCGGGCACTGATTTGGTCCCCTTTGAAGTGGAGGCATGCAGCAGCATGTAGATCCAGACGACACATTAAGCAACTGACAAAGGGCAAGCTGTAGGTGACCATGGAAAGAGAACAACTCTAGTGAGTCAGTCGGTTGGCGTGTCAGGAGCAAATCTCTTACCGCTCAACAGTGTACTTGTGCAAGAGAGAGAGAGCTCACGAGACTCGATCCAAACCTACTCCCAGTAAGCATCGCTGCACGCCACATAAATGGCCACGCCTTGCTTGACTCAAGAACGGCCACTGCATCCAGAGGAACCGGCAGAGACATCTCCAGCCAATTTGCACTTGCAGAAAGCGAGGCGCTGTGACGGTTGCATTCCAGTTTGCTCTCACATGCTCCTCCTACCAAATCTAGAATCTCATTTCTCATATATCCATCTACTATCATCGCCAACTGATGCAAGGAAATAGTAGTACTAGCAATAGCAATCATCATTCACGCCCAAGATCACAATCAATGCCGGTTCATCCATGAAAGCTGTGTAGTTCTGCTGACTCTGAGGTGAATGCAACTGTTGAGGTAGCAGAATGATGGATGCGGTGATTGAATTGAATCCGGCTGCTTGCACCGTTGGAGACCACGGCCGGCCGATGCAGTGGCCATCTCTGCTCTGGGGATATCTGATGTTACCGGACGCAGCAGCAGCAGCAGCCAGGCGCCATTAACTGTATATATCAGTCTCTGGATGCATATGGAGGAGGGGATGACCACGCGTGCCTGCACACTGCTGAGCTCGTCAACAGAAACATGCCAATAGATAGATAAATTTGCCAGCCGATAACAAACACTTCTTCTTGTTACCTTTCATCCTGTCTGCCGGCGTCTGGGATGCCACTGCGTCAACAGGGATTGGTCTCTGGCCAGGCCCACCATTGCATTGCAAGGATTCATGCACTGAATGGTTTGGCATTTCCGGGGAGAACAGGGAATTGCTGCCAAGAGAACTGCATAACAAAACACAATCAGCAGATGGATTAACCTTGCGAATTCGTTGTGGCGCAGGATACACTCGTCTGACAGTACCTCCTCGCTGAAGCCACTTAACTGGCACCTGCAACTGCCATCAAGTGGATAAACTCCAAAGTCCAATGAACGCCATCAGGTATTATCATCAGTTGCAAAGTGCCAAATGTATCCCAGAGTCCAGATCAAACAAACAAATGTAAAGCTAGCTATTTTGGTCGGTACACGGATATTAAAATAAAAGGAGGGGGTCCTCTAGTAGTACAAAATATCTATACAGGTGAAATTTTTGGCGCATCTAGTTAGCATGGCACAACACTAAAATAGGTGTGCCATATTTGGTAGCACACATGAGCCTGACCTCATATTTTAAATAGAAGAGGATCAAAAATCGTAATATGGGTCGCATACTCTCATATGCGTACATATCACCCTATTCAGTAAGGTTATCTTAATAGTAACAAGAAAGTTCAAGGTCAACATCAAAAAAGGAAACAAACTATAACTGGGAATAGTCAAACTTGACAGAACCAAACAAACATAATAAAAGGGTTGTTTCAGAAACTACATGTGTACATAAAAGCAGTCATATATGCTTAGAGGACTAACTTTCACTGATTAGGGGGCATTAACTACCGGACCAGAACAGACTAATACTAGAAATTATTCACAATCATTCATGTTGCAGTGCTAAACCTGGGTTTAGACTTAAGTTTGTTTTTGCCTACTCTAAACTTGACCTTTCAAATGCGCCAGCATGCACAACCATTGGGCGACAAATTCAAGTAATGATATATAAGAAAAACAATAAAACTCAAACCCGGTGAGGATGAACATGCATTCACTTGTGACTTACCACACTATTTGGATATAGACACATTTGTCAGCACAGTCAGTGCTGTGACCTTTTACAGGACATTGTTTTGTCATTTAGCCAAAGTAGAAGCCATCTTGCCTCTACTCAAAACAGGAGGAACAACTCCTGACTTGGAGACTATTGTACACGTAACTCAGCATTAAGAAAACAAAATATAACTCTTCAGATAACCAAGAAAAAAAACTCGGCACTCAGCACCTAATAGTAAAATCACCAAAGAATCAAGCTTGTGGCAGTCCACACTTCCCCAACGGAGATTACATGAACAAAGAATGTACATTGCTGGGCAGCGTGAATCAAGATATCTGATGCAGAACCTAATACAATATAAAAAACAGCAATTTGATGGGCATTAGTTGTATCGACATTTGGAATTTGGCAGGTATTCTATTTAAACCATAGAAAATTCATATGACATGATCACATCTAATTCCACTTAAGTAAATAATTTGTGTAGTGACAGTGGGTACCAAAATAATAGTTAAAAGACCTCGCAGGTCACTCATAAAATCTCGATCACTGAGTCACCTTCATCTAACAGATTCCTGGAGAAGCACTACTATCGGCCTTGGGGAAGCACGGGCAATGAATTTGCAGGAAATACTGCATGAGGTTGCCCTTCAGCCTTCATCCTTAGCTGAAACAGAAGCCTATGAGACTCTCTTATATCATATGATGAATCAGGGCCACAGCTTTCATAAGCAGCAATAACTCGCAGTTGATAATCCTCTGCATCCTTGTAGCTGCAATACGAAGCACAGTATCAAACGCAAATCGCCACAAGGGTGTCATATATTAACTGACATATAAGAAGTTCTTTACTATAAATTGTTATATGTCATGAAATTGGATTAAGTTGTCCATAACGGATCTCTCACACTAAATATATATTTTTTTCGAGAAAACCACCAAGCACAAGTTTAAGTTAGCAGACAAATAATTGACTGCTCAGCAAGTGCATATGCTAGTTAATGGAACAGACTGCTTAGCAAGTCCATATGGTAATTGATGCAATATCTATTTGTTACCATGTACATGCGCCAGATTAGGGGAAATTCAATTCCGCAACATGCTGATAGTATCACATAAGCCAACACCAAAAGCATTCTCTACAGATAGTTCAACTATTATCACAAGAAGACAATTTCGCATTCCTTCCTTAGTCCATAGTAGGTGTGGAGTATGCTCGACACAGATCAATTATAATTACCATATTTATGTTAGCAGGATTTCCCGTCTAATTGAGTGCAGTTATTTTCTATCTCAACGTATTTCATGCAGAGCTACCCCTTACCGTTTTAGATACCACAGCATAATTTTCTTCTCTTCCAATATTCCACCTAAGATACACCCAGAATGATATGGAAACAAAACGTGTGCTGGCAAGAATTTCAGTTTTAATTTTGCAACTACCAACTGCATATATTGCTGAGACTGTTGTATGCAATAATCAACAACAGCGCGGCAATGTTTGCAGAATGACCTACCAATCATATTTGATTGACACTACACAATATAGTTGCTCGATTAGTTCATATAGGAAAATCATATGTTATAGTGGGTGTGCTGCAACATACACATAACACATATACAATGTTGACGACATTTCTGAACAATGTAACAGATTTTTCACTTTTCTATGTGATGGCGGGATGGGAGTATGACACTGCAATCAAGATGTTATCCATAGACCATAGTGCATCCACTTACATAGATGAACTATGGATAAATCAATAGCCTAGTATGTAGTAACCAACTTAATATGGACATCTAGACAGTACAGTAGCATCAACTTATAGATAACTCTACATGATAGCAACATCTGGATAAATCAATATGTTATCCATAGTGCATCCAGTTAAATAGATGAACTCTGGATAAATCAATAGCCTAGTATGTAGTAACCAACTTAATGGACACCTAGACAGTACAGTAGCATGAACTTACCGATAACTCTACAGGATAGCAACATCTTTATATCATAGGCTAGCAAATGTACCTCAACGAAGCGAACAGTCAGAATATGAAAAGGGCAGAAGAAATTACCTCCCCATCAGTCCATACGCATTTGCAATCAACTGAAGTATCTCAATGGAATCCTCATGTTTCGGCCCAAACGCAGCAGTAATGATGCCACTCGCAAGATCATAGAACTTCACAGCTGTTTGCAGTTGGCCCAGTTCAAGATTAGCCTCCCCCAGATTCTTATAAGCAAATCCTACGCCGAAGTGCAGTGGTCCGAAGCAGTTTTTCAACTTCTCGACCGCTTTCTCCAGAAAAGGAACTGCCTCATCCACTCGTTTCGTCAGGAGGAGGAGCCAACCCATCCTTGCTGAGATACTCCCATGGATGTGCTCCATCCCCGAGACACCCTCGAGAAACGCAAGCGTCTTCTTCATCAGACACAAGGACATCTCGAACTCAGTCATCGACTCGTATAGCATCGAAATCTCCGTATACGCGCCAGCCACACGCTCAGGGTTCGTGGAACGCTTTGAGTCGAGAGTCTCACGAGCAATCTCCAGGCACCGTCTCGAGTCACTGAACCTCTCCTCGGAGCACAGAATCTTGGCCATGCTGACGAACGCCAGCGCGCGCTCCTCGCTGTCCTTGCAAGCCCGGTTCAGCACTTTCTTCAGGTCATTCATGGCGTCCTCCGTTTTGCCCAGCAGGATACGCAAGCCGGCCCCGTCGACCTCGACCAGAGAAAGCTCCGTCTCCAGCCCCAGCCCCTCATAGACCGTCCTAACAAGCTCATTCTGCTCCAGCGCCTCCTCATTGCGCCCCAGCCCGGTGTAAGCGACCATGAGGATCCTCCGGACCTTAGCGACCTCCGCAGAGCCATCCCCAAACCGCTTCTCGGCGATCTCCAGCGCCTTGAGGCACAAAGGCAGCGCCTTGTCGAAGCAGAGCACCCCCACGTAGGCCTCGGCGGCGTCCCTGTATGCGTCGCTTAAATCCGTGCTGTTCTGGTCGAGGTACCGGGCCTTGAGCTGTAGGGAGCGGTGGAGGTCGGCCGCCGCGTCCCAGCGGCGGCCCATGGCCGTCTTGGTGCGCGCGAGCTGCTCGTGCACGGCGGCAGCGACGGTGGCCACATCGGGGGCAGCGAGCTGCAGGGAGCCGACGATCTCGGCGGCGGCATCGAGGGAGTCGAGGCTGTCGCGGAGGCGGCCGAGGCGGGAGGCCGCGGCGCCGGCGAGGCGGAGGGCGCGCGCGACGGGGAGGGACCACCCGCCGTGGGCCTCCTGCAGTGGCCCGAGCGCCTCGAGGGCGAGGTCGAGGGCCTTCTGGTGGTCCCCCGAGGACTCCTGAAGCTCGGCGGCCTCGAGGGAGGCGAGGGCGGCGGAGGGCTGGGGGGCCGGAGCTGGGTGCGGAGTGGGCGGGGGTGGGAGTGCGACTAGGGATCGGGTGGAGAAGGGGAGCGGGTGGTGCGGGCGGGGAGGCGGGGGTTGGCGGAGGAGAGGGAGAGGGGGTGGATGGCGGGCGAGGGGCTTGGATTGGGCGGCGACGCGGAGGAGGGTTCGGTGGAGGCGCCTCATCGTCGGCGGGTTTAGCGGCGGTTGTGGGATTGGGGAGGAGGGTTTAGGCCGGGAATGGTGTCACGGCGCCGCCGCCGGCGGGCAGTCTGAGAGAGCGAGCGTGCGATCGGGTAATGGTGTCCGCTGATTTGGCCCAGCCCAACTGCCCGCCTAACTGCTATTAGCGTCCGCGTACCCTTGTTGGCCCAGCCCAGTCAGTTCTCACCCGGCTTTTTCGGTCTTTTTTATCTATTTCCTTTTTTTCTGGTTTTTCTTTTTTCCTTTTTAATTAAAATTTTTCAATTTTGAAAACTGTTCATATTTGCAAATTTTTATTTTGAAAATTGTTCAAATTTAAAAAATGTTAATTTTTGAAAATGTTCAAATTTAAAAATTGTTCATTTTAAAAAGTGGTCAGGCTGAAAAATATTTATTTATTTTTATTTTTTACTTAAAACAGAACAGAAAAATAAAAAAATAAAATAACACTACCTGTTATGGGCCGCATTCGAAGCGGTTCATTAGTGGAACACCGCAGGCAGGAGGTACGCTGACGGCTGCTTCGTCCCGCGTACCGCGTAGCATAGGCGCTCCCATCATTTCCCTCAAAACATAAACGGATTCACGTCTGGCGGATGTGCACGCCTAGTGGGTTCGAGTGAGCAGGCCTTCCTCCTTTTGAGTTCGTTAAGGTCCATGGAGGGTCGATTCGGCGTTCTTCCGCACCAAGGTCCGGGCAGTACCCCCCCCCCCCCCCCATCATTTCCCTCAAAACATAAAAGTGGATGTTTCAAGTATCACAACCATGCAAAACTTGAACGTTAGGACCTGCATGGAGACAACGAAACATGTCCATCACATTCAGTATTACCCATTAGCTAGCATAAGTTATAATTTTGGATCACAGTCAAAAGGGTTCGTATATAACTCTTGGCTCGTTGATTCTGATGGAAGCTAATGCTATTTTTACTCCATTTGGCTATGCTGAATGACGTGGTATTTTTAGAGGATATGCAAGCATCATCCACAACGATCATTTGGTTACACGCTCTTAATACATACATTGCGAGAACATGCACAATGTCTTATTTGATGTCATACAAATTAGAAGAGTACAAAAAGTTAACGCGTTGTCGTACTAATCCAGTTCGAGCACAAAGACAATGCTTTATTCAACGACACACAAAAACAATATTGCAAACAATTAAGAACGCGCACACAAGAAGAAACACATATGAAAATTAAACCAAACAAGCGTCTCCATGTCGTGGGTAGGTACGTATTCATCAGCTATCTTGCTCACGATTTCCATCCGACGACCCTGCAAAATATTTGGAGGGCAAATTAAATTCATATCCGTTCTTCAGTTTTTGAAGTAAATAAATTTTATTACAAACTAGATTGTGATAAAGCATCAGTATTGGATAAAAGGTGAAACATATTTTGAATCGGGTGATTATTGACATCTTCTATCTATTATATACTAGAAGCAAAATAAGGATGACAAATAGAGCCACCATGTTAATCCACATCATCTAAATTAATTTTAGTAGTTAGATCTAAAATATGTGGTTAGGATTTAATAAAATATTAGTAGTGACGTAACATGTTTGACACGATAACACATTGGCGCATATTGTACATAGCTGCGGCCGTTTAAGAATCTATCCGTGCATGAATTTTTTTTTTTTAAGGATATCTCCAAGCAAAGAAAAAAATGCTGTAACGAGGGCGAAGGGGTACGACCTAGCTGAAAGGAAAAATGAAGACGTACGCCAGCAGACTATAGGAAACTAAATACACCTTCCTGGGACGTGCTAGCTATAAGCAAAAGAAAAAATCCTGTACAGATAGGAGATGGTAGAATATGGAAAGATTAAAAAAACTAAACTAATCGGCAAGAAATTTCTCTGTTTTTCTAGGTAAAAAATTAAAAAAATCTCTGTTTTATTTACCCTGATTATGTGTTTAGTCTTAATTCAGTTTTTAAAGTTTGACCAGAAATGTAGCAATAAATATACAATTCCTAAACAAGATCTTATAATATGAAAATACATTTTACGATAATAATAAGGGTTTTATATTTCAAATGTTGGGATCTTTCCTATATATTTGCTCAAAATTTATAATGTTTGATTTTGACTGAATTTAGAACAAAGGGTTGTTGTGAACGAAGAGAGTACGTTGTTTTTATGATTTAGTACACATAAATGAAAATTTTATTCGACTACCATCATATTTAACCAAAGTACTCACAAAACGTCTGTTGAAGTCTAGAGTCATAGAATTTTAAAATTAACAAAGTCACGACATTAGTCGCAGTCGTGAAATTTTGAAATTAATGATGTCACGACATTAGTCGCACTACGTACATTATTTCTACTGTCACATAAATGAAAATTTTATTCAGCCGCCATCGGACCAACACTCTCACAAAACGCCTTTCAGAGTCGTGGAATAATTCTAATATTAATGAAATCACAACATTGCTGACACTACGAAGATTACGGACTTAATGACAAACACACGCTGAGTAACCACTTATCATGAGGCTGTGAATGTCCCTCCACCGAACAGATTTTTTGACTTAATAAGACACAAAGCGCCAAACCTTTAAAATTGATGAAGATACAACGTTAGTCGACGCACTGTCTACGGGAACGTCCCTTACATTATAAAATATTTTGACTTAATGATTCACACATGTTTTATTCACCAAAGATTCCCGCTCGATATGTTTCATATCCAATACCCAAGCATGGTGTGCCAATACTATTCTAAATTATTATGAATTGTTTTCCCGGATATTGCTTGGTATTGTATAGTCGATATATTTGGACTATTGTATGTGTCTTTCTCCCAGCAACAAATCAACATAAAAGCAAATGACATTTTAATTTCACAACCAAATTTGTAACTGATTAATTAATAGTGTTGAACTATGCTATTTAAGCCACACAGTCATTTTGTGTGTTAAGGTGTGTAGAACCATTGAAGATCAGATAAGAGACCGAAGAATTTAGATTCGTACTTCTCTAATTTTGACTACCATTGTATAAATATGATAATGAATATGCATGCCTAGAACAAAATAATTTATCCTTAGCAGCATATTCATATAAAAAAATAATATCCAAAGATTTGCCATGTTCATGTTTGAAAAGTGTTGCACATTGTAACAAGGAGTGAGTAAATGAGAGTAAGAAACATTAAGACAAGATAATTCCTAATATTTAAAGTGACCTACCTATTGAGGAGGATAAATCGTTTTACCTTAGTTCAACTTTTTTTTATCGAAGATAACAAACCTATCATACTCATCTAACATCATGTAAAAACTATAGTTCAATTTACTATATCCAATATCACTTACAAGGGTGTTTCAACATTTGGCATGATAATCATTTGACCACAAATTTCAGTTTTCTAAAGATCTTACCCGCATACGTGATATCTTGCTTACCGAAATATTTGTGGTAGTTGTTGAACAATTCTGTTTATCGTGAGTTGTGACATAATTGAAAAATAATGAGAAATCAATGAAAACATGTTTTTATTTTTTTAACACTTTTAACCAACTATAGTTGATGCCCTCGCATCTGCGAGGGCCACCATGCTAGTTCTGAAAACAATTACTAGAGAAGAAAAAAAAGAATGAGGTGAATATGGATCTGTACCTGCTGCTGCACGCTCGTTTGTACGGGCGATGAAGTTGAAGGCGTAAACGTCATTGGATCTGATGTCTCCATCAGGTGTTCT
This sequence comes from Poa pratensis, assembly GCA_947311845.1. NCBI lineage: Eukaryota > Viridiplantae > Streptophyta > Magnoliopsida > Poales > Poaceae > Poa > Poa pratensis. Next base: position 2,432,946 of record CAMZMU010000117.1, on the reverse strand, counting down.
GATGATACGAACCCTCATAGCCCGAGAATCCCCAAGCCGGTAGAGAACCATGAGTAGCCATGTCATGGTGATGAGCTCCCCTCCTGTGCTGGCCAGCTGCGACGCGTGCACCTCTGGACGGGACTTGCCGGCGGCGTAGAGGAGGAGCCTCGTCCACATGTACACCATCTCCTCCACCGTCTCCTTGCTTGGACGGAGAGTCTCCTCAAAAGATCCGATTTTGCTTACCGGACCATCATAGGCCTCTTCGCAAGCCTTCTCCAGCACCCGTGCCGAGCTCGTAGTGAGCGGCAACATGGAAGGGTTGGCTACTAAAAGATACATCATGTAGTTGGATAGTTTCCGGCATATCTGTGCTATACCAAAAGCTACATCATCCGCTGCCGTGTCTGAAGGAGGAGGATATCTACGCAAGTGCAGCTCAGTCAGCACATGCATGGATACAATAGCTCTACCAAAATCGATCTCCAATTCTTCTTTTAAATCCCACAGCAGCGGGCCAAGATTTGGCCACGCTCGAATGGGTGTGGAGAGGTGGTAGTGTTCCTCGGTCAAGCGGACGAGCTCACTTGCAACGTACTTATCTATTATAATCTGATCCGCTTCTATGTACCAGGTGTCCAACATCTTGCTCATCCAAAATATTCTCTTCTTATTAACACCCATCATATCCACAAACACCCTTCTGGCCACTGCCATCACTCGTTGACTGAATGTCTTCGTCGTTGGTTGTCGACTGTTAGTAAGCCAGCTTAGAAAGTTGTACTGTCCAAATGTACATGGCCACCGTTGCTTCTTCTCCGGCCAACCGATGTCACTAGACAAAATAGACCAGGACAACCTCGCAAGCCGCTTCCACTTTGCGTCCCTGAGCATCTTCCATGTCCATGGTGACAACATGGAATTGAGCACTGAGAAGACTTCCAGGAAGAAGCCCCCCATAAATAGTGAATAGGTGATTGCGACGTCGGCTTTGACATACCTCCGTTGTTTGATTGAGTACTGGAAGAGCACAAAAGCGACAACCATGGATATCTGAGAGATGTGTCTTAATATCATCAAACTCCTTGTTCTGAGCACAAGAGCCTTAGTATACAGCTCATCGTACATCAGGCCAATATAAAGCCTCGCTTCCTTCACCGCATCCGCATCCGCATGGTGATCGCTGATATCATAGTAGATACCAAAACCGGAATCTCCGGCGGAACCAAACACCCCGATGACGAATCTCATATCACGGAGAGCTCCAACAAGAGTCCGAGCATAGCCATCAGGATAAACGTTAAAAGTAACCTCGTCCCATCGTGGGATGTTCCGTTTCCTGTACTCAAGGTTTGTAAGGCACCCACGCTCGAGGCACCATATTCTTTCTACATACTTGATGATTCCAGCAGCAAACACAAGGACACCCGAAGCTAGGAGCACGGCATCGTTCAGTCTTCCAATGGACTTCCAAAACACATACAAAGCTAGGATGACTTGCACCACCAGATTCAGCAGATGCCTCAGCCACAAGTTATTGTCCTCCATGGAGAAAGCAGTGATGGTGTCCTGCCCACCAAGATGGATGAGGAGAAATGGTGCCCAAAAAAAGGCTAGTGGTTTGATTTCCATTGATTCATCTTGATCATGGCGTGATAAATAGCCCAGGGCATAGACTGCCACAAAGTCTGCCCCAAGTAAGCTATCCAATTGCACGCTCTCAGGAACCCGCTGGAGCAATGCCGACGAAGGCTACCGGCAAAGAAGAGAAAAAACTGCAGTGTGAAGCTGAGGAGCACAAGCAGCTGAATTTCCCACTCATTGAAGAGTTTGACCAAACCCTCTGTAGCTTGCATGATATTAATGTGTATAGATTCGGCCACCTGGTGCATGCATGGTAACATAATAAGTTCAGCGAGGATTTTGTAAAACAATATTAATTGACAACATAATTTAAATACAAAAGCTATTTGGATGTTGGAGTAACATAAATATTATTTTCTCTACTACCGGGAGACCCAATGCCTTTAATACTACTCCCTATGTATCAAAATTATCAAAATGTAAGATGTTTTAGCCTTTTCTATCACACACGTATCTACATTTGTTTTAGTATATAAGATGCATATGAATCTACCTACTAAAACGTGTCTACATACGTGCAGTCCAGAAAAAGGTAAAATATCTTATATTTTTTATACAAAGGGAGGGAGTAGTACATAAGACAGAGAACAAAAAAACATAATTGCAAAGTGCAGGCGTTTTCAATATTGGACAACATGGAGGGTGTTTATTTTAAAATAAATTAAAAATGACATTTCAAAGTTTCAAAAAGGCTGAAAAAATCCCCAGATGTAGTTAGTTATGTTTTCAAATAGCGTGTAAAAAATCAATGTGAAATACTCTAGATTCTAGTGTGCGCCAAGATGGCAAAAGTGTATATCTGAAATACCGAACAACACAAATTTTCAGACCTCCAAAATTTATCAAGCTTTATCTTTTTTTTTTGTAGCTCGGAACAAGGTATTTCACGTTGATATTTGCATGTTGCTAGAATACATCATTAACTACGTCTAGGATTTTTTTGAAAAAATTTAAAGCATGAAATGTAACTTTAGTTTTTTCAAAAACAAAGAGCTACTCCCTCCTTTTTTTATACATTGCGTTTTGGGTATTTCTAAAGTCAAACTTTTAAATTTTTTTGACCAAGTATATACCAAGAAAAATATCAACATCGACAATATCAATTGTACGTAATATGTTAATATATTTTATGATGATTCTAATAATATTAAAATTATATTATAGATTATGATATACTTTCATGTATAGTTGGTTAAATTTTACAAACTTTGATTTTGATAAAACCCATAATGCAAAGTAATTACGAACAGAGGGAGTACTATAGCCCGAGCTCTAAACGATTTTCCGATAAGTGCACATTCTTTTTATAGAACCAGACTATACAAGGATTATTTTCCATGGACTGAAGTCCCATTAAGATATATAGGACTGATTGTGTGTCATAAAATTCAACAGTCATAACGGATGGACTGCACAACTGAAAAACCATAAGAAAATTTTAGACTAGTATTATTTGTTTCGGTGAGCCTTTTATATATTTACTAGAAGAATACCCCGTGCGTTGCAGAGAGAATCTACTTAAAAAATTAATATTTAAATGAAATGGGTAGAAGACGCATGAAATATTCAATCGTCAATATGCAATTGATCACAATGGTCGAGACACAAAATTTAATTTGTGTGAAATTGTTGAATATTTGAGGACTAAATATTTGTGACATGGACAATTATATGGCTGAAAAGGATGACATGAATATGTTGCATGAAATATGTACTATTATTAATTATTGTTAGTGGAGATGATATGGTGATTGGCTAAAATAGTGGTGATATGGATAGCTTGCATGTTGAGAAAGAAAAATAATTAATGCATCTTAGTGGGGTTTTGCTTTATAAAAGGTATAGATTTGTGTGCGTTATATGTTGAGTATAGAGGTAATTAATGCTGTCTCCTACTCCCTCCGTTTTTTAATATAAGATGTTTTAGCATTTGTCCACATTCACATGTACACAAATGTATGTAGACATGTATTAGTGTGCATGTTCACTCACTTTAGTGTGTACCTAGACAACATGTGCAACGTCTAAAACATCTTATATTAAAAAACGGAAGGAGTAGGAGCTAGTAATGTCTTGGTAAAGTAAAGGTCCGAAGCAAAATTACTGAAGCCAGTTAGGAAGGAGCAGAAACATGAAGAGGAGAAACTCACATACTACATAATACACTGCATTTACACAAAATTAGTTAACGCATGGATGGAATTGAGATTTAAAAATTGAAAAGAAAAGGCGCATATAGACATACCTTAGATGACTAGGCGGCCGAGCGCTTGGAGATTACTTTGATTCAGCCGAAAGGCTCCGTAGCTAGCTGTGCTGTGTGCAGCCGCATTGCTTAACTAGTCGTCCTTAGTTTCCTTGGTCGTTTTATATTCTTTTCTTCTATGAGGAGGCTGGTATATATACCTAGGCGGCAGATTACGTCTCTCCAGTACAGAACTTTGCTGGTCTCCATAATTTATTCGGGACATTTCTTGCAAGAAGAGCAAGGCTAGCACCCAAAAGAGCGATCGAACCATGCTTTTTCTTTTCGTTTTCTTCTACGATCAAACCAACACAAACACGAGTGCTCCTCCTAACCACACTCTACATACTATATAGATTCCTGAAACACACTTATAATTTTTTTTACGTAAATATATGTGTGTAAACCATTGAGGCTGTCGACATGATTTTTTTTTTAATATACATATGTATATAGAAACAGGCTGTTGACATGATGATGAAACTTAAAAACACGCATAGCCTCCCGATTCGTTCGGCGTGGCAGGCTGCATTCCGAATGGGCCTGTATTATATTTGAACTTATTCCAGAATGGGCCTTTCGTCGTGTAACAGAAGTAAACACAGCTGAGGTTGGACCAACAGTCCTATCCTATTTACCGCGCTACGCGAACCGTGGGCTCGGCCCATAAAGTACGTTGTTCTTTTTCACTTTCTTCTTTTGTTTATTTTTATAGGTTTTTTTTGTCTTCCTCTACTCATTTTTTGTCTTCATTTTTTTCCATTATCTCTTTTCTGTTATATTTTGTTTCTAATTTTTCATTATGTATATTTTAGGTACCATGAAAATTTTAAAGTATTCTTCATTTGATTTGAAGAAATGTTCACATATCACGAAAAGGTTTTTCTGTTTTAACTGTTCATGGGTTTGAAAAGACTTTCATAGGTTAAAAAAGTGTGTATGTATTTTTTTAAATGTTTACGTAGTTCAAAAAAATAGTCATGAGACGTTCAAAAAAATGTTCATAATTTTGAAAACAAGTAGGTTCATGGGTCCAAAACAAATCCATGGTTTCAAAAAAAATGTTCATGATTTTGGAAAACAAGGTTCGCATGTCTAAAACAATGTTCATGGTTTTAAAATGTTTATGGAGATTGGGGTTTCAAGGATATCAAGCCTAGTTTCACGGGCTGGAAGAGAGATTATGCTGCTGATGTCACCTTCCTTGGGCATAGGGTTAAGGCTAGTGTCAAACCTGAATTTTAACATGGCTTTATAGTCTTCCTTAATTCTGTTTCCTTTTGCTCTTGTACATAGCTGTAAATATTTGTATCTGTTGTAACCTCTTATTTTGTAATAAGGCTATGGGGGACTCCCCTATGGCATTTCTGCAAAAAAAATAGTTCATGGAGTTCGAAAAAATTCACGATACGCTATAAAAATGGTTTTCATTATTCAAGTGACTTTACCTGATAAATAGAAACATAATATAAATTTAGAGATTTATTAAAATACGGTACCTTTATTAGGTCGTATGAGTTTGGTCTGGGAAGAAATGATGTAGGTGAAGCTCGTCTTCTACACACTTAAAGCGGCAATAGGAGCTCTCCGTCTTCTCTCATCAGCTCGACATCGAGAATGAACTAATCGCAATTCATTCTCTCTAGAAAAAAAACTCTGAATTCTGGCAATGTCTCTCTCTCCCCTCCCTCTGCTTCTTCTTCATGATCTCTCTTTGCTAATATCATCTCCTCTCAAACCCCAAATTCTCTCTCCAATTGCCTCTTAGCATCCAACACAACGTGTATGTCCGGTTGAGCATGCCACGTTCGCGTCAGAATTCAACGGCCCAGTTCACGGTGTGGACGTGTTCAACCTTAACGCTCCCATATGCATTCAAAAGGGTTATATTGAATTTTGTTTTCGAGAATTACGCCGTGTTGAACTTTGCGTCAGAGGTTATTTTAGTCGTTATTCACAACAAACGAAGCCATGCTCGCTGCATTTTGAAGCAGTTTCATTCGTGTGGACGGAATGAAACTAAGGCCATGTACAATGGGGACTGCTTAGAGAGGTGTTTACAGAAAATAATCCAGATTTTTGTGTTAAGCACTAGTATAACAGAGGTGCCTATTTAAGCATCTTTCTTTTATAAATAAACACCAATAGTTGGAAAAACCGGTTTGTTTTTTAAGCACCTCTCTAGACACTTTGCATTGTACCTCACGTGGTACCATGTCGCTCGCGCATCTGCATCCGTTTCCGTATGGTGGGGATGCTAATTCCTTGGCACAATGCCAGACTGGTGACGAAAAAGCCACGTACGGGAAATAATCGATCCATCATCCCCAATGGCCCATGTAGCGGCACAAACAGCGGCGTGGAGAAAATTGCGAATGCTTGGGGCCCCAAAGAAAAGAGGAACTCGATGAGGTGTGCCTACCTGGATGCCACTCGATCAGCATGTTTGTTGCCACTACACATCAGGCCTTTAATCGCGGAAAGGAAAAGAAAAGGTAATCAAATCCTGCAGAGTCAAAATGGCATTCTTTCTCGTCTGATGAACTGAAGGTGATCCCTGGTCAGGTGCACATCGCCCTTCTCAACGTACGGCGCCTATGGCACCACTCCGCTAAAAGAAAACATGATTGATGAATAATGTAGAGAGGAGGACGATAGGCTCTCGGTGTTAAGCAAGTGGTTACCCCATCGAGAGTGTGAGTGAGAGACTCTAGCTAGGTGTATTATAATTAGTGGCAATAAGGGCTACCTCAAGCCTGAAGACCCTCCATGAACTGATGAGCATTTGATGTCAGTGTTTGCTAGTAGTGGCTTTTTGGCCGTGTGGTTAGTGTTTTAGCAAGCTTTACCGCCGTTTACTTTCCTTTAGAAAACTTTTTTTGTTTATATTAAGGGCACCCAGCTTTGGAAATCACTATATCGGCACTTGCCCGATTCTCGTGTCCACTACTTAAATTATATATGTTCTCGATCGGCCATTGGAGCTCAGCATATATACGGTTCTACAAAGAGAAAGGGGTACTGACATCAAGATGCCATTATCGATCGCTAGTGATCCTGATTTTGGGCGTGACACCTGAACATACAAGACAAAAATTTGGGGGAATTGCTTCATGAGTCATTTTGGTCCGATGTGCTAGGATAGGAATAAACACATCAGCTAGCTAGCTGCTGGATTATCAAGTAGCTAGCGTGCCTATTTGTTTCTTGCCGGCCCATTTCGGCATCTGATCTATATATGGACGATCAACCATGTCACATTAATTCTACTCCCTTTGTTTTGCTTGAATTGTCCGATCGAGCTCGTCACCTAATTCGGATTCCATCGAGCGAGCTTTATGCTTTTCAGCACTAAGCACTGACCAAAACCGACAGCATAAACTGCTATTAGTGCGAATTGTTCAGAGATGCACCATGTCAAATTGCAGGCGCCACTGTTGCCGGCCCCCTGATGCTGCTGCTCAGGTAGCGATCATGGTGACACCTCCATGCATCAGGTGCTTGCTGATTCTCCACCACCGACGGACCCATATATCCCACTACTTCCCACGGCCTTTATAAGGCCAAGCTCTGCTGAACTCGGCGTTCTCCTCGCCATTTCTCCTTCTCGATCCAAACCGGAACACTTGTTTCTGGTGAGAGAGCTTGAGCTTGCCATGGCGGATGAGACGGGAGGAGCATTGGGGGTGTGGAGGAGGTACGCGCCGCACAACATGATGATCCTGGTGCAGCTGTGCTATACCTTCATGTACTTCGTCACCGAGGCCGCCTTCAACCGGGGCCTCAACCCCTACGTCTACGTCACCTACCGCCACATCCTCGTCGCCCTCATCCTCTGGCCCTTCGCCTACTACCACGAGAAGTACGTATCCAGATTCAGACTTGACAGTGTGTGGTCTCTCAGTGTTGATTGATGTGCTCACTCTGCTCCCTTTTTCTGGACGTACGTACGTCAGGAAGCTGAGGCCCAAGATGACATGGATGCTATTCCTGGAGATCTTCGTCCTCTCACTTCTCGGGTAATTAAGATCAAGAATTCAAGATAATTTATGTCATTCTGACAATGATTAAAGCTACTCAAAACATCTGTTCTCTGTTGGTGTGAACTGCAGGGTGAGCTTGACTCTGAACATGTATTTCGCGAGCCTCAAATACACGTCCCCGACGTTCGTGACCTCCATGGTGAACACCGTCGCCTCCATCACCTTCCTCATCGCCATCGTCCTGCGGATGGAGATCGTGGACGTTAAGACCCCGCGCGGCCTAGCCAAGATCGCCGGAACCGCCATCTCCTTCGCCGGAGTCACCACCATGACGCTGTACAAGGGGGCGGCGATCGCGAGCCCGTGGACGGCGCCGATCCACATCCCCGGCAGCGGCGGCGACGACGGCGGCGGCGGCACGACAGCGCACGACGCGTGGCTCAAGGGGTCGCTTCTGGCGGTGGCGAGCTGCGTGTGCTGGTCCATCGGGTACGTGATGCAGGCGACGTCGGTGCGGCGGTACCCGGCGCAGCTGTCGCTGACGGCGTGGATGGCGACGGTGGGCGGGGCGCAGTCGGTGGCCTTCGCGGCGGCCATGCAGCACCGCAAGGAGGACTGGCTCGTCGGCTTCGGGCTCAACTTCTGGTGCATCATCTACTCCGTACGTCGCACGTTCTTTTTCCTTCCATGTCACCGTGTTAAGTAAGTACAGTGTGTGTGTTAACTGTATGTATGTATTGTTGATTCAGGGCATGGCGTGCAGCGGGTTCACGGTGTTCGCGCAGCTGTGGTGCACGGAGAGGAAGGGCCCCGTGTTCGTGACCATGTTCAACCCACTGTCGACTATCATGGTGGCCATCCTCGCATACTTCATCTTCGGCGAAAACCTATACGTCGGAAGGTACGTGCTCCCTCCGTATCAAAATATAAAACTCTTTATCATTATCTAGATTTATCCTCATCCGTATGTAGTAAACATTTTTTTGTGTGTTGATTAATTCATTCATTGAGTGACGAATCAGAACAAAATTAGAAAATCTAAAATGTCTTATATTTAGGAACGAGAGAGAGTAGTGCCTAGCTATGCCTATGCATGCGTGATGCATGTCCTGAAACACATACTCTATGTGCGTGCGGCTCTTGTCTGCAAAGCAACCTTACAAAGCACAACAACTGCATGACATATATAACATCCTAAACATACTCCAACTCTTACTTATGTCTCTATGTCTATTGTTGTTTTTGTTGTTGTTGATGTGCAGCATAATCGGAGGCGTGGTGGTCATCGCTGGCCTCTACATGTTGCTGTGGGGCAAGGACAAGGACCAAGAGTACAACAGCGGCGGCGGCGACGAAGAGCAGGTACGGCCGATCTAGACTGCGAGAAGCAGCAGCAGCGCGTCAAGGACGGCTCGGGTCAACAGGAGACCAAGACGACGAGATAGCCAGAGGCAGGATGTATCAGATTCAGTAGCATAGGATGTATCAGATTCAGTAGCATGAATGTCCGTCCGTCAGTTAACTCTTCTCAGTACGGAAAATGAAACATGAAATTTCCTAGGCTGGGCTTATCAGCACATTCAGCACATTCCTCCTGGGCTGGTTCGCATATTAAACGGGAGCTCTTGTATGTCACTTCAAGGCGACGCTAGAGGCTTCAGTCGCCCGAAGACACAGCTTCATGGCCGCTTCAAAACCGGCCCAATACAAAAGGTACAGATATTTTTTATTTTTTAAAGCTCAATATTTTTTGAAAAAATTTAAATCTGAACAAAATTATGATATGGACAATTTTCAAAATCCAAAACTTATTTCGAAATTTGAACAATTTTCATAATTTGAACAATTTTCAAATCCGAATGATTTTCAAATCTGAACGATTTTCTATTCCGAACGATTTTCGAATCTGAATAAATTTCGAATCTGAACTATTTTCCAGTCCGAACAAATTTTAAATCTGAACACTTTTCAAATATGAACAAATTTCGAATCTAAACATTTTTTCAAAAATAAAAAATGAACAACGAAACAAACAGAAAAGAAAAGAAACACAATAGAAAAGAAAACTGAGAAGAAAAAACGAAGCAGCGAACTGAAATGGGCTTGGCCCACTAAGGCGATCCTAACGCATCGCCTGCGTGGTGTATAGGTTTTGCCATATTAAACCCCGCAGCATCATCAATCAGTTCGAGGCTTTTCACCAGGCCTCGTTTTGGCTGTCGGAGATGTTCAGCACTGTCTTCTCGTCTTTGTACTATTTACGTGATACCCTAAAAAATATAAATATACGTGGAGATTTCATGCTTCCGAGATCCAGTGATCTCACTATTTTTAAAAAATTAAATTTGTATTTTAAGATTTAAATAAATCTAAGAAATCATGCATATTCCCAATGAAATATCCTACAAGCGTGCAAAATCTTAAGGCAAAATACGTTGTGTTTTCAGATATTGCGGCGTGTGAGTGAGACATCCTACAAAATTGAACTACCTGAAGGGTCTATTGTCCACCTAGTGTTTCACGTCTCGATGCCAGGCTCAAAAAACCGGTACGCCAGTATCATCTTCACTTCCTTGTGATACTGATGCATTTGCTGTTACCCAGAAAGTTCTAGCAACACAGCTACACAAGAAAGCAAATCAGGTGGTCTCAAAACTTGATTCGATAGTCTACTGGTGATGAAGCTTCAGCAACTTGGGAAGATAGAGAAGAACTACAATGCGTTTCCCTGGAACTCTAGCTTGGGGACAAGATGTTTCTAAAGGAGGAGTGGGTGTCAGGGGACCTATACGACAAGGACCTGATTAGCTACAGAAGCAGGAAGCAGAGGCAGCATCGGTGTCAAGGCCCAGCCGGCCCAAGAAGCCCACGCTAAGTTCTTTGGGCCGACATGGCGCAACTCACTACTTAAGACACAAGTCGAGGAGAAAAAGCCATCCAGTTGGATCACGGACGGCTCCTCTCAATCTTAGCTTCTTCTTCTTCTTCCCCAAGTCTCCTTCCTTCTCTGAATCGAACCTCGGATCTCCCAATTGTATCGGAACCATGTATGTAGTTGAGTGAAACTAGACACTTTACCTTACACTTTAATTGCTCGAAAGTCGAATCCTGCTGGGTGTTCTTGCTCTTCCGATCCAATGAGGACTGTGGAGTGTACATTTGTTGTGATCTTTGGTCAGTTGTGTGCGTGCATTTAAACGCAATGCTTTTTGCGTGGTCGCCAAAAATGTGTGTGTGATGACTGATGCGTGCACATCACCCTTTCCCAACGAAAACTTACAATTTTTAATTAAAAGGAAGACAACAACATTAGTTCCTCATTCAAAGTGTTTGGTGATTGCAGAGAGAGAAAGCAAGATATATATAAGTGGTTACCCCATCGAAAGAGACTCTCGCTCTTTTAGCATACCACCGTTTATTTTGCTTTGAAATTCCCTTTTTTAAATTTAGGGCACCTAGATTAATTTGGAGATCACCAGCTAGGCACTTGCGCTATTCTCATGTACACTACTTAAATCATGTTCTCGTTCGGCCATTAATTGGTGCTCGATCAGCATATATGCGGTGCTAAAAAGAGAAATGGGTACCGTCAAAGCTAGATGCCATTATCGCTAGCGATCCTGTTTTTGTGACACCTGAGGCAGACAAGACAAAGTTTGCAGTCGCTTCATGCGTCATTTTCGTCCAATATGTGCTCAAATTGCACGCATCAGGTGCTACTCTCCACCAGAGCATCGCATTACTTCCCACCGCCGGCCTTCATATAAGGCCAAGCTCTGCGCTCGGCTCTTCTCCGGTCCATTAATTTCTCTCTTCTCGATCGAAACTGAAACACCTGTTTCGCGTGAGAGAGCTTGAGCTTGAGTTAATGTGAGCTTATATCAAAAACCATTACACAACATCATGAATAGAGATCAGTGACCAATTTTATACAAGTTGTTCATCACATTAACTAATTTAAAAAAATTCTACTCCATACTCATTTTGATCAATTACTAAGTAAACAACATCTGCACATATGCAAACTAACAAGTTAATGTGAGCTTGGATCATTTTCACTTCATTTACTTGTTGAAATCTAAAAATTTTAATTTTGAAAAATTTACATGCACCAATTTTTTAATGGACAAAACAATTAACATGAAAAATGTGGAACTTTTGATTATTGATCTAGAAGTGAAAACCTCATTCCATTCTGAGCTCTGAAACTATAAAATTACATATTTCAATTTTCGGTAACTTTTTGCCTAATCAAAATTTGCCTAAAATCACACATCTAAAATTCCCTCTACTTCTAGAGCATGAAATCCCTCTCTACTTCTAGAGCATTGAGCTAAACTAATAACGAGAGATGAAAGGATAAAGTTGCTAACCTTTTAAAACCTTGGATTTAGGGGTTACCACCAAATATTGGAAAAAAATTGGGCATGAACTCGGCTTGAGAAGAGGAAAAATGGCCACCATGCATATGAGCTCGAGCTGGGTGGACGGACGAATTTATATAGTGATCGACCTCTAGTCCCGGGCGGTATCACGGCCCGGGACTAGAGGCCCCCGCTTGTGGGCTAGCTGGGCACGTGCCCTTTAGTCCCTGGCGGTATCACGGCCCGGGACTAGAGGTGCGGAACGGCCCGGGACTGGTGCTACACTAGTCCCGGCCCAATACACAGTGGGGACTAGAGGTCTTTCCTGGACAGGGATGGAAGACCCTTTTTCCACTACTGGAGCTCCAAATGAGATGATCCAGATATGTTCTCTGACCATCTCGACGATAGAAATATGATGGTGGAGTCCATTATGCACTTTGGCAATTTAGAGTGTCAACAAAAACATTTAAGAAGAAAGTGAAAAATATCTATCTAATGATGATGTGATTCATGCTAGCCTCTTAAACATTCATCAAAAATAGCATGCGAATCTAAAGTTACACCTACAAATTGGATATTTTATAAATGGAGATGCAATCTATTTGCAAATAAAATATAATTAATAAATGGGGATTTACCCATCAAAATTTGACATAAAGGTAACCAATTTATGGGATGTCGGCTGCTGTGTGGTGAGTTGTGCACCATGTGTGCTCTCGATGCAGTATGCAAGAGCCCATAGGTGGAACCATGGAGAGAAGAGGTTGTTGATGCATTGTCAGCGCTTGCCTACTTGGCCCCAGCAAGCCATGCTCCTGCTTGCCTTGTGATCTTGTGCTTGTTAGTTGTCCATGCTACCGCTTGCTTGGATTCGAATGTGACGTTGCGAACGATGGATGGAGAGACGAGCCACCGAGATGCGTTGGGATAGGACCTTGTGTCTTCAGTTTGTTGGGCCAACCAAAACTGCAGATGACTAGGGCCTGCTCGACTAGGCCATCAAAACCAAAATCCCCGTGGGCTCTTTGCCACTTTTTTCCCTTTTAATTTAATGATGTGCAGCTCTCCTGCATGTAGTAAAAAAATGTTCAAAGCATCTATCCATTTTGCTTGTGTTTGCTGTGGTACTTTATCATCAAATGTTGTTTGTGTGTCATGCAGAATTGTTGCGTAGTCCTTAATTTAGGGGTTTCTCCATGAATTTCCCTTGGACGATTGGATCATTGTTACTTGAACTTTTTGGCTACACCTAGGGTCGTGGACATAGGGGCCCTAGGCCCATATCCACCCCTGACTTTCATCAAAAGTGGAAAAATGTAAGGCACCACAAACTACATCCCAATGAATGTAACATGAATGAAGACATCACATATCACAAAGAAAATTAATTTTTTATTTCATTGCATAATACCAACTATTCACCATTGCATTAGTAATGCAACACATTACAACCAAGTTATTTGGAGCCGCACGGTGATAAGAATGATAAAATGTTACATTTATTCTTCTCATGTGCCTCAGCAACTGTGAGATGTAGCTGCTCATTGTCTTTGCTGAGGGCATCAATCTCACTCTTCTTTTCCTCCAATGCCGCCTTTAGTTTCCCATTCTCACCATCCTTTTCAGCAATGTAATTCTCGAGCTCCTCAATTTTTAGCTTCAGCTTGTTACCTTCAACCTTCTCAGACACTAGTGCTTTCTGGACTGAATTCTTCTCATCATTCAGGCGTGAGTGCTTCACATCAAGTTCAATACAGGATGCTTGCAGCTGTGAGACAGAAACGCGAATCTTCACCAACTCATCCTTCAGCCTATCAGCCTCGACATCTTTGTTGCGCCCTGCTTCCTCAGCCGCTTCTTGCTGGCGTGGATTTCCTCTATCTTCCTCTTGAGGCTCTCTACCTCCTTCATGAATTTGGCCTTCTCGGCGTCAAATGACTTCACAGCTGCCTCCTTCGCCTCCGCCAATGCAGCCAAGTCCATCTTGAGGCGTTTGACCTCTAATTCAGACATGGCATGTTTCTGCTCTGCTATTAAAATCTCCAAACGAAGCTTATCCTTTTCACCCTCCACCAAATCCTTCTTGGTTTGGATTTCCTCCACCTTCCTCTTAAGAACCTCCAAATCCTTCGTGATTTTTGCTTTCTCGGCGTCAAATGCTTTTGTAGCCCTCCTTTGCCTCCACTAATGCAGCCAGTTCCATCTTAAGGCTCTTAGCCTCTGCTTCAGACATGCTTTGTTTCTGCTCTGCAGCAAAAACCTCCAACCGAAGCTTATCATTTTTACCCTCCAACAAATCCTTGTTGACCTGGAATTCCTCCACCTTCCTCTTAAGATCCTCCAGTTCCTTCAGGATTTGTGCCTTCTCGGCATCAAACTCCTTGCAAGAACCTCCTTGGCCTCCTCTACTGCACCCAATTCCATCTTGAGGCTCTTAACCTCTGCTTCAAATACATTATGCTCCTGCTCTGCAATCAAAATCTTTGACTGGAGCTCATGGTTTTGACTCTCCACCGAATCCTTGTTGGCCTGGATTTCCTCTATTGTCCTCTTAAGATTGTCCATTTCCTTCATGATTTCTACCTTCTCGGCTTCAAATGCCTTTGCCGCTGCCTCCTTCGCCTCCACCAATGCACCCACTACTTGCTTAAGGCACTTAACCTCTGCTTCAGACTGCCTACATTTCTCCTCCGCTGTGAAAACCTCAGACCGAAGCTTATCATTTTCTCCATCCACTAAATCCTTATTTGTTTGTATTTCCTTCAGCTTCCTCTTAAGTTCCTCTAATTCCTCGGTGATTTCTGCATTTTGTACATCAAATGCCTTGGCGGCTGCCTCCTTCGCCTCCGCCAACCCACCCAGTTCTATCTTCAGCCTCTCAATCTCTGCTTCAGACATGTTTTGCTCTTCCTTTGCGATCAAAGCCTCTGAACGAAGCTTGTCATTTTCTCTCTCTGCCAAATCCTTGATAGCCTGAATTTCCTCCAGCCTTCTCTTGAGATTCTCCGATTCCAGCCTGATTTTTGCTCTCTCGTCATTGAATTCCTTGGCAGCAGCCTCTTTTGCCTCCGCCAGCTCGCCTAATTCCTTCCTTAGCCTCTCAACCTCCGCTTCAGACTTGCCACATTTTTCCTCTGCGATCAAAACCTCCGACCTAAGCTTATCGTTTTCAGCCTTGATGCTTCTCTCCACCTCTTCCTTGTGGCTTGAGATCACCTTCGTCTCCTCCAGTTGCTTCTCCAGCTTGCCCTTCTCGCAGATCAGCTGGGTAATTTTGTGCTCCAGTTCCCACACCCTGTCCCCAAGTGTGGTGACCTGGTGCGACAGGGTCCTCACCCTGACATCTGTGAAGAGATCTGCAACATACATACATACTGTACGTTTTAGAGGAGAGAGCTGGTACACGCACAGTATTGCACAGATAAAAAAAAGGAAAGATGATGACTTGGCACACACCCGCAAACCAAGGCGCGGTCGGCGACGACATGTCTGTCATCTGCCGCTGTTGTTACGCACTCGTCGGAGGTGTAATGGAAGACGTCTCGCTGTGCACCAGACGGAAAATAGGAATATATATACCTGCTGAAGCTGCCTCAGCTGGGTAGGGCAATAACTGAATATATGCAGAAGGAGGAGAGGATGAAGTGTCCATGACTCCATGAGCAAGAGGGAAGAAGCGTGGGGAGACAAGGGAAGGGATGGAGTGTGGGTGTAGAGGAGAGATGGAGTGTCGGTGGGGAAGAAGGATAGGTTTTGTTTGGTTTAAGAAGAACATTGAACAAGGCGGGCATATTCCGACTATCTAGCTGCACGCAAGGCATCCTTTTCTTTTCTTTTCTTTACTTTTTGCAACAGTGCTCGATCGCATTATTCTTGTTGCTTCCGTTGCAAAAATTCAAAGGACAAAACGGTTAGATTCCTCCCGTGAGTCCTAATTAATTCACGTACAGCCATCCAACACGTTAGGACTACTAATTGATCGGGTAGTCCTAATTCACGTACAGCCATCAACACGTTAGGATTACTAATTGATCGCGTACACACAAGTTGTATCCAAACAAGACTCAGAATCCTATTGTAGTTGGAAGAAAAAACTGAGCGTATTATTAGTACACACGAGCGTTTAAACCTCTGAAGATCTCTACTAGCAGATAGGTGCCAGAACAAGGCAACGGCGGTTTCTTCTGTCCTTCTCTTTTATGTTGTCCCTATTCTTATCGGGAAAAAATCGTCGTCAAGAAGAAGGATGGTGCCGCGACAAGGAGGAGGGCGATGTCAGGGGATCACGCCGCCGTCACCAGGGAAAGCCATGACGGTGTGCAGAGCAGGCTGTCATACCGCAACTCGGCTCTCGGCAAGAGCATACGACGCCGGTTCATGACATGCAGGATGCAGTCGCTGAGTCCGGAAGTGCATGCCAAGCCGGTGCGGACCAGGCCGTCCAGTCGAACCCGAACCAGTACTATGCCACGCAGGTGGGCAGCAGGCGCCGCCGTGAAGCCCGGCCAAAATGTTCTGAGACTGGCCGTCGTCGAATCTAGCCAGGGCTACCTGGCTGCTCGCCCAGCGTCGAACACGGCAAGATTACTATGTCACACTGATACTTAGCGGGCCGCCGATGTCAATCTCTGCAAGAACATGTCCGCCAACATGCTGAGCTGGTCGCCCGTTGATTCCAGCCGGAGTGAGTCGGAGGCTGCCGGCGTCGAACCCAGCCGTGCAGCCGGCGTGGGTGTGCGTGTAAGACGAGCTGCAGCCTCTGTGCATAGCGTACACGACATGCTTCTCAGGGGAATCAATTGTTTTCTTAGTCCATAGTAGTATTAATTAAAATTAGAAATAAAATAGTAGTATTAATTCGACTATAAGAGACGATGGTCGGATGGTGTGTCTTGCGTCGTTTGGACAAGCACTACATGCACCAAGGTGAAATCGTACTACATGGTCTACGACACCATTTGTCCACAAAATAGACTTTAATTGTTATGTTTTTGTAAGTATCCCTTAGCCTCTGATGGATCAGGGCGTGAGATCGAGCCCAGTTTACTTGCTGGAGAAGAAGAACAGCAAAGAGAAGAACAGACACGGGAAGGGGATAGAGACGGAAGTGTTTTCCTTCATTCAGTTCATGCCCAACACGGTTCAGATACACGCCGTTATAACACCGGCCACACACACCCAACACACACAGCATGGTCATGGGCCTAGCCCACGCCGAACCCACCACACGGCCCACGGCCCGTACTAGCGACACGCTTGATCAGCTACTCGCTCTGTTCTTGGTCAGGTAATACCCCCAGGTGTTACATCACCCGCCGCTGGAGAATTTGCTTGTCCCCAAGCAAGTGCGTCAGGAAACTTGGTTCTGCACACATAGAAATCCTCCCAGGTCGCCGACGTCGCGGGTATGCCCGCCCATTTGATCAGTACCTAGGGAACCGCCGCATTCCCCTTCTTCACGAGTCGTCGATCAAGGATCTTCTCAGGCTGAGTATCATCAGTGTCTAGCGCTGGAATCTGAAGCCCGTCAGCGAACACTGGAGAGTAGTCAGGATTGAAACTTTTCAACTGGGACACATGAAAGACCGGGTGCACTAAACTGTGATCAGGTAAATCCAGTTTGTAGGCCACCTTCCCAATTCTTTCCAAGACACGAAACGGTCCAAAGAATTTAAAAGCCAGTTTCGGACAGGGTCGATTAACGACTGAAGATTGAGTATAGGGTTGTAGCTTCAGAAGCACCTGTTCTCCGACCTGGAACTCCTTTTCTGTGCGATGTTTGTCAGCCTGCATTTTCATTCTATTTTGAGCAGTAGAGAAGTGTTGCTTGAGACGGTCCAGTTGAGCTTGGCGATCCCGCAGAACTGCCGTTGCCTCAGTCTCAATCAGTTGAGATGGTTCAGAGAACACCATGTCAAATTCCGTTAAAACATTCTGAATTTCCGGTGGTGTGGTTGCTGTTTGTTGTGGCTGCTGTCCTTCCAACAATGCCACTGCCCAAATATCATTTCCCTTCTGCCATTTCACCACTTGATCAATGGGCACCTCCGAAATAGATGTTGCATCCACAGGTGACATGCCCTTGAGTTGAATTTCTTGGCCCTTGTGTTTGAATGGGAGGGTTTTGTTTTTCCAGTTGCAATACATATCACCTTGCAATGCTAACCAATCAATGCCTAAAATAGCATCATAAGCCCCTAACGGCAGGACACGCATATCATGAGCGAAAGTAGTGCCGTGTGTCCACCAAGTGAGATCCTTCACCATCTTGTCACACTGCATAAGTTCATTGTTAGCAACACGGACTGACACAGCAGGAATAGCAGTTACTGGACACTGAATTCTGTCAATGAAGGCGGAGCTGACAAAACTGTGACTACTGCCATGTCAATGAGTAGTAACATAACTTGATTCTGCACCAGAGCTCGGATTTGCACAGTGTTGCCATCACCACCACCTGATAATGCATTGATGGACAGAGAGAGTTGTTGAGCTTCAGCAATGTCTTGCAGCTCCAACAGGTTCAACACTTCTGACGATAATTCCACTGCATGATCTTCTACTGTGAGAGCGTGCACAGTTGCTTGGGCTTTTGTGGCACAGACATGTGTCGGGTCAAATTTATCACCACATCGAAAGCAAAGGCCGTTGGAGCGTCTGTATTCTTTCAGCTGTCGCTCTTTCCAGAGATCTCTTTGTATAGGTTCGGTCACTCCTCGTGCTGCATCTGTTTTGGAAGCATCGGCTTGGATATAAGCAGTTTTTGCTATCCATGGCTTCTTCTGAGAGGCCAAATCTTCTTGCACATGAGCTAACAAAATCGCCCTGTCGACTGTTTCTGGCAATTGAGAAGCCACCCCAATTCTGATGTCCTGCTTTAATCCCTTCAAAAAATGGCCCACAACAAGGTCTCATCATAGTACGGATTGTGACTACAGAGTTTAAACATCAGCTCCTGGAACTCAGTGCAGTACTCGTCGACAGTGCCCTTTTGTTTCAAAGCAAGCAAGGCAGACATGAACTGTCTATGATCATCTACTCCGAATTTTGCTTCCACAGCCGTAATGAACTGGTGCCAAGTGAGTACCTCATGACGCAGCTTGTATGCTTGAAACCAATGGGCGGCATTCCCTTCTAGGTTGAGTCTGGCTGTAGTGAGCCACATTGCTGGAGGGATGTTGCAGGCCTGAAAATAGTCGATGCAGTTATCGCGCCAGAGCCGAGGGAAAGCACCATTGAATTTAGGAAAATTTATCTTCGGGGCCACCGTTCTACCGCCGCCAAAGTGTTCGTCCGGAGGTCCGCCCCGTGGACGCGCACCATCTGCTCCCAACACCGCCGCCGCCGTGCCTGGATCTGGAGGACGAGGTGTCGACGAAGTGCCCGCCGTCAACGCACTCGGTGATGGCGCTCCACGCCCGCCAGCCGTCGGGGAGAGGAGAATCCCATCGCGCGGACCCCGATCCACCTCCGAGCCTGTCGATCCGATGTCGATCGTGAGTGGCGCCTTGGCCTTGTCCAGCCGTGGTGCCACATCTGCACCCAACGCCACCGCCGCCGTGCCGGGGTCCTGAGAACGAGGAGTAGAGGAAGATCCCACCACGAACCCAGCCGATTGTGTGGCGCCACGCCCACCAGCCGCCGTAGGTGATTCCAACACGCCTTTCCCCGCCCCCCGATTCGCCGCCGTGTCGCCCCCGTCCAAATCCACCGTCAGGGTAGGCTTGGGAGCCCCCAACTTCGCCACCGCCTCCGCCATCGCCGTCATCTGCTGCGAGAGGGATTCCTGGCGACGCTCGATGGCGTCCATGATCCTGGTGTGGTCACCCACGGCGCGCGAGTTGTTGTCGAGCTGGCTCGCCATCTGCCCGTACGCCGTGTCCAGCAGGCTCAGTCGCGAATCGAGCGACCCAAGCTGGGTCTGGACCTGCTCGATGCTGGCGCGGATCGCCACCAGCGACTCCTCCGTGCGCGCCGTCGCCTCCCCCATCGCCTCCAACACTAATTGCGTCTGCGGTGAGGGTTTGGAAGGCGCCGTGGTGATTCCTCGCGGAATCCTCGCGAATTGGGAATTCCCACGAACCCTAGCCCCGCGGAATCGAAGCGGAATTTGGGGATTTTTTTTGTGGGGAATTTTTCTGGAAATTTGGGTACGGATCCGAAGATCGGTGGCTCTGATACCACTGTAAGTATCCCTTAGCCTCTGATGGATCAGGGCGTGAGATCGAGCCCAGTTTACTTGCTGGAGAAGAAGAACAGACACGGGAAGGGGATAGAGACGGAAGTGTTTTCCTTCATTCAGTTCATGCCCAACACGGTTCAGATACACGCCGTTATAACACCGGCCACACACACCCAACACACACAGCATGGTCATGGGCCTAGCCCACGCCGAACCCACCACACGGCCCACGGCCCGTACTAGCGACACGCTTGATCAGCTACTCGCTCTGTTCTTCGTCAGGTAATACCCCCCAGGTGTTACAGTTTTATTGTCAGCTTTTCTCCTGGGTATCTTGGCCATGTCTACAACCAAATAGACCATAAATTTATCACACAAGCCACTGAGGCAAATGTTGGCATTGCCTTGTGTCCTCATATTATATAAGACTTATTCCCTGACATGTGATATTTTACCTAACATAAATTTTCTCCAGTTACATAATCATATGATTTTGAATTTAATGTTTCTATTATCTATGTTATCTATATGGAGCTATAGATTTATTTCATAAGATATATGGTACACTAAAGACAATGCCCTCGCGAATGCTAGTTAATAAATAAAAGGAAACTGAAAAAACTGAAAATCCTCGCATCAACTCCCTTAATTACAAATTATAAGTCGCTTTGACTTTTTTGGTATATCGAATTTGCTATGTACCAAAAAAAAACTCAAAGCGAGGATGCTGACGGTGTTCCCTGTCCGTGATGGCCTGCGTGAGATGCTGGCGGTGGACTACGAAAGCAGTTTGTTTCCTTCAACCTCTACAATCCAAGCCGTGCCATGGGAGGTGCAACGTGAGAAACCATATCCGTCAGGAAACAATTTCCAAAGCATGCTACTAGCCAAAGTACTTCACGTATGACCAAGGAATACTACAACTCATGATTCAGAGAGGCGGAATACCGGACTGCGACATAAAGCGATCAAGCCAAGTGGGCTAGCTAGGCTGCATGGATTTCCCGACGAGGGTGCAGGTTCGCCTGCCTACGTCTTCCGACTCAATTTCATCACACTGCGACAGTGAATCTGACGTGGCCCGCGCCACCTTCGGCCAACTTCGCCGCCTCCGTCGCGGTCGACTTTGACAATACACCGCGGCCTACACGCCATTATGTTCCGGCATATTCGTTCCTACTTTTCGCCACAATTCCGGCTTAATCGCCATCGTGACACGGCCGACATGTTGTTTTGGTGTATCTTTTTTTTTTGAGAAACACAGTGCAAGCGCAAGCGCTCATATACACGCGCATACACTCACCCCTATGAACGCACACACGCACACCCTATCACTATGAGCACCTCCGAAAGACTGAGCCGGCGGGTCGGTCTTGATATTGACGATTAACTTCGATTTTTCTCGTATATATAACCTGTAGCCCCCCAAGCTCCGAGTTTATCACCTCGCGATAACTTGGTGCTTGATGAATGAATATAAAACTTCGAACCATATAGCCCCAAGTGCCGGGTCGCATGCCTGCAGCGACCTGGGACTTCCGCATCTTGTACCTCTGAAAGAAATTTTAAACTTTCAAATACTGTAGCCCCCAAGTGCCGGGTTGTGTGCCTGCAGCAACCTGGGACTTCTTCACTACATTGAATTTTTTAGCTTCAAACTGAGTAGCCCCCAAGTGCCGAGTTAGCTGTCCACAGCCACGTGGGACTTTGATAATCTGCCTTGGATAAACTTTTGACTAATGTAGCCCCCAAGTGCCGGGTTAGCTTGCCTTCAGCAACTCGAGACTCAAACTTTCCTTTTGTAACCTTGTAAAATTTGAAGCACTGTAGCCCCCAAGTGTCAGTTCGTTCGCCTGTAACAACTCGGGGTCTTCGAATCAATTGACTGTAAATATCTCCACTGGGACAATTATAATATCTGGTCGAACCATCCGTGGCAACTCGTCGATGATCGCGAAATAATTAGAGCCGGCCACTACCGGGTCATCCTTTGGTGCCTAAAGCCGGCCGCAGGCCGGGTCGGCAATGATTGTTGCTTGACTACTTCGTTTCCTTGATAACCTCGAAAACCATGCAACACATCTGTACATGAGTGTGTGCGATCCTCGAGTGTTTAGCAGCACTCGGTTTGCACTCTGTCTGCTTTCCCTCGATTTGCACTGAAACGTAATCGCTGATTTCTCCTATTTTTTCCCACGGCTGATATATCTGCTGGCTTGTTGATGTGACTAAGCAATTTTTCTTTCCTCTGACCATGAGCTAGCTTCAGTTAGCAGCTCCCCCCAATTTGTTTTCTTTGGCTTTCACGTGATCCGCACTTTGCCTGGACTAGACTGTTTGGCTTCTTTTTTCCATCAAAACTTCGATGACTCGCACAAGTAGTAGCAGCACCCGGCCTTTCTTTTTCTCTTTGTGATTGAATCGCTTGATGATTACTGAGCCGGACTGACACAATTTTCGAAAGCCGGCTGCTTTTTCCACTTCTTTTGTTTTTTGATTAATGCGCACGAGACCAAGGTACCTCGTATTTTCTTCTCTTACTGCAAACCAGGTCATGTTGCTCTGATCCTTTGTATAACAGGTTGAACTAATCACCTCCTCAACTCTTACTTACTTGTTGTATGCTCATACGTGGAGGGAAAAATTAGACTTGATTTTCTCCCATAGCCAGCTGCTCACTTGAAACTCATCCAGTGTTGTAGCGAGCTAGGAACTCAGATAATTTTGGCCCTTACTGGAATGATGCCTTGATATCCACGTGAATTGCTAGTAGCACTCTATATAACATATACTTTTTGAATCACCGAGCTGCATATATCAAACTTGACGAGCCGACTTGTTCCGCCGGGTTATAGATTAATCCTGCAAGAAATTCCCTTAGGCATAAAACAGCATTATACAATATGATAGACTTGTAATAAATAACATATGAATATTTATCCCGAATGTGCATGCGCATACTGAGGATTTGCTTTTTCAATGAACATGATCTGTTGTTCCGCAAATCCTTTGGTTTAGATGACCTTTTGGTTTCTTTAACTATGAGCCGGCTTTCGCATGGATACCCTGGCGCAACTTCTCTGAGAAAACAGGGTCGAACCAAGTCCCAACGGGCCTCATGGTTGATTGAGTTTCCAGGTGTGCAATCAGGCCATATAATCGCGAGTCACATCAGCTCAACAGCAAGATAACCAAGAATAAACTGGTGCAATAAAAGCCGGGTCTTGGGATTGCAGCTGCAAACTATTGAAGTAAGAGCTCCCAAGACCTGGATCAATGTTTATAAAGTAATAGCTTATGCAACATTACCCCATTGATCCACATACTATTGCAAAGCACTCTTGGGCACGCTAACCGAAGTTGCGAAACACTCTTGGGCCAAGCTGATATAATTTTTTGCAAATAATCGAAGCTGGGAGATGTTTCATGGATTTTCCATGTCTTCAACCCAACAATTGATAACTGAAAAATAACTAAAGCCGGGAGATGTTTCATGGATTTTCCATGTCTTCAACCCAACAATTGATAATAGGGAGACCCGGATTTTAGGATTCGCCCTTCTGAATGATAAATATTTGGCACGCTCTTGGACAATGTACAAGCCAGAGTATGACGATTGAGCCGGAATAATGATAATGAATAAGCCGGAATACGGCGATAGATCTGAAGAGATAATGAATGATATATAGGCCAGCGATTGAGCCAGATGAGGATAATGAATAATGAATAAGACATGAGCCGGCGATTGAGCTAGATTGATGACGGTAAATAATGTATAGACCGGCAATTTGAGCCAGCAGGATGATAATAATGAATAAGCCGTGAGCCGGCAATTTGAACCGGAGCACATCAATAGCACTTCAATAGCAACCTTGTTATTAAGAAATCCATTGCAAGCAATAGATAGCTCGACTTTGATAATCCCATTGTGAGCGATAAATAACTCGACATTGAAAAGTTTCCTGCAACTTTTTGGATGATTTTTGTAATCTCCCTACAAACAGTATATTGAACTCTAAGGATCGACTCAAAGGAACCAGATTTAATCAACTGAATAAATAAGATATGAAATTTAAATATAACTGCAACTTAGCTTGTTTTTGTCCTGTGTTGAAGACGTAGCGTGAATGCGCAGGTCATCGTGGGCGGCCACGATGAGATTGAACATGGTCACGTTATTGAAGGAACCGGGCCATCCCCGCCTGAGGCCGGCTCGCAGCCAGGTCATCATCACCCAAAGCCGGCTCGCGGCCGGGTCTCCTTGGTTGATGCTCTTGCACTTCTACATCTTCTTTTTTCATTATTGCGTGAGCTGCTCTTTTTCATGCATGATCACGCAACAAGCCAACTAAACCCAATTTTTATTCTTCTTTTTCCCAAAAGACGATCAGATGCACAGGGGTAGCACTCGAGGGCAACCCTCCGGATTGCTGTAATTTTTTCTTTGAACTTGATCCATTGCAATGCTATATTTTTTTCCTTAAGCTGGAATTTAACTCAAACTCACACGTCCACATACACGAAGCATATCTCAGCCTGATCGTAACCCGGCTGCCGGCGTATCCCGGTAATGGAGCCTTTTTCTTTCTTTTCCTTTCAACCTTCTTTCTTCCGTCGCCTTGGAAACCGTGTCTGACCCGAACTGTTTATCCACGTTGAGTGCTAGTGCAACTCGATTTGCTTTTTTCCTTCTCCATCCATACGTGACTTGATTCTGTCGAGCTGTCTTTTCTATTTTTTCTTGCCGCATCAATACGTATTACGCACACATGCGAAAGCAAACCGGACTGTTCTCAGCCACGTCCAGCTCGACATGCTTGTTCGTGCCGCTTGCGGAAAAACAGAACACGCTGCCCCGATTTGAGTAGAACTCACCGTAACTTCCAATCTTCAGAACGTTGATGCTTGTATGGTTGTGAATCACACGCTCGCCGGGAAATCCCAAGAGGAAGGTACGATGTAATTTAGCAGCAAGTCTTCTCTCAGTATGAAACCAAGGTTATCGAACCAGTAGGAGCAACAACTCTTCTGAAGGTTGTCAACGGCGAAATATGATGCGGCGCAACACCAGGGATTCCGGCGCTGACGTGGACCTGCACACAACACAATCACAATACTTTGCCACAACGAAACAGTGAGGTTGTCAATCTCACCGGCTTGCTGAAAACAAGGGATTAAACGTCTCGTGTGGAAAATGAGTATTAAATTGTAGCGAATGAAAAATGAACAGTTTGCAGTTTGTGGTTGTTTAATCAGTGTAAAAGAATGGACCGGGGTCCACTGTTCACTAGTGGTGTCTTTCCATAAAGATAACTAACATGTTGGGTAAACAAATTACAGCTGGGCAATTGACAAATAGTGAGCGCATGACAATGCATAAATATGACATGATGATTACTATGATATTTAATTTGGGCATTACGACATAATACATAGACCGTTATCCAACAGCGTCTATGACTAATAATCCACCGCCGGGTTGTCATCCGAGTTCCCCGTTGGTATTAAGTTGCAAGCAACGGATAATCGCATTAAGTAAAGCGCGTAATGTAAACAAATACATATGCCCGTGGACATAGCATCGTTAGGTTATCCCTAGTGGCAACAGCACATCCACAATCTTAGAACTTTCTGTCACTGTCCCAGATTAAACGGAGGCATGAACCCACTATCTAGCATAAATACTCTCTCTTAGAGTTACAAGCATCTACTTGGCCAAAGCATCTACTAGTAACGGAAAGCATGCAGATCATAAATAACATAGGGCATAGATTGATAATCAACTTGACATAATATTCAATATTCATCGGATCTCAACAAACACAACATGTAGCATTACCATAATATGATCTTGATCATGTGGGGCAGCTCACAAGATCTAAACATGATGGCACAAATTGGAGAGACAACCATCTAGCTACTGCTATGGACCCATAGTCCAAGGATGAACGACTCACGCATCACTCCGGAGGCAGGCATGGCGATGTAGAAGCCTCCGGTGACAAATCCCCTCTCCGGCAGGGTGCCGGGAAGAGGTTCTGGACCCTCCCGAGCTAGGGTTGACGGCGGCGGCGTCTCTGGACCTTTTCGTGGATATTGGCTCAGTCACTTAGGGTTATTTTCTCGGGTGGAATAAGTAGGCGAAAGGGCGGCGGCTGGAGACCCCCGAGGGGCCCACACCACCCCAGGGTGCGCCAGGGGGGGGGACCCGCGCCCTGGGTGTGTGTGGGGCCCTCCTGGCTCCCCTCTGTTGCTGCTCTGTTCCTTCAGGTGTGTTCTGGCAAAATAGCATCCCCCGTGAAGTTTCGTCCAATTCCGAGAATATTTTCTGACTAGCTTTTCTGGAATACAAAAACAGCAGAAAACAGGAACTGACACTTCGGCATCTTGTTAATAGGTTAGTCCCGAAAAAATGTATAAAAGTGCCATAAAGTAGATGCAAAACATGTAGCAATTGGTATAAAACAAGCATGGAACATCAAAAATTATAGATACGTTGGAGACGTATCAGCATCCCCAAGCTTAGTTCCTGCTCATCCTCGAGTAGGTAAACGATAAAAACAAAATAATTTTTGAGGTGACATGCTGCCATCATAATCTTGATCATATAATATTGCTAGGCACATGTAAATGAATGAAGTGATCCAAGTCAATGGTCTATAATTTGCTACCAATTAGATAATGAGTAAACAATGAATCACACAAGCTAAACGTTTTCATGAATAGTACTTTCAAGACAAGCGTCAAACTGTTTTGCATAGATGTTAACTCATAAAACAATAGTTTCTAATAAAAGGTATTCAACCAACACAAAGGAAGAATTAAGTTTCAGCAATTGCTTCAACTTTCAACATATATATCTCATGGATATTGTCAACACAAAGTAGTATAACAAGTCCAATACGTTGCATATAACCCATGTTGTAACAAAGTTGACACTAGTGATTGCTTGTGGAAGACAAAGAATAGGAAAACTGACTCAACATAAAAGTAAAAGAAAGGCCCTTCGCAGAAGGAAGCAGGGATTAAGTTATGTGCTAGAGCTTTTAGGTTTTTGAAAGGATATAGAGATTGCATAAAATATTTGATACTCCTCCCAACCTTGCTAACACAAGCCATGGCTAGCCGAATTCAAGATGGCAGTTTTCCCCATGGGGGCGGGTACCCGCGGGGATATACCCGCTAAGAACCGGGTACGGGGAGCGAATTCCCCCCGTGGGGCTAGCGGGGCGGGTACCCGGTATGCTGGCGGGGCGGGGATGGGGGGCAAAATCCCCCCGTGGATACTCCATGGATACCCGGGACCCCACATGTCAGTCAAACAATCTGAAAAGAATAATGAAAAAGGTGTAACATGCTAGCCGGCTGAGCCAAGCCCAGTCCAGCCCACCACGGGCATGACCTAGCCCAGCCCAGCACAACCTCAAGTCCTCAACTAGACAACCCAGCCGCCACTCAATCTCCTCCACATCGCGCCGCCAGCGTCTCCCTTCTGGTCGCCCTTCCCGACTCCGACTTCGCAGGCTCGCGCGCTCCTCGGTCCGACGACGGCAGCGCCTCCTCGTGGTCGACCCCGCCGCTGGGCTCCATCTGCAGCTCCGTCCCCGCCAGCTCCCCTCTCCATCGAGCGCCTCCTTCCTCAGCTCACCTCGCCCTGCCGCTTCGACCACGGTCGTCGACCGCGCTCGGCTCCCGCGCAACCGCCGCCTCACCGACGCACCACGCCTCTCCGTCGCCTCGACTACCTCCCTTCTCTGCTCTGGCCGCCTCGACGTCAGCGTGAAGGGCCCCGTGGAGTCCCCGACGGGGGGCGGGTACCCGTGGTTGCCGGGTACGGGGGACGTATCTCCCCCGATAGTCTAACGGGGACTGGCGGGGACGGGGACTAGCGGGGATCGGGGCGGGGACGGTGGAGTCATCCCCGGCCATCCCCGTCCCCGTTGCCACCTTGAAGCCGAATCCTCGGGTGCCTTCCATCAATCACATACCATGGAGGAGTATCTATTTTTGAGAGGTGTTTGTTAATTGTCAATGAATGGTAGCGGGTGATAACAGTATTCTACCTGTCAAACGGACTTTTAAGAGCGGCTCCCATGAAGGACGTTATTTCTACCAGCAAGGCAGATCATCCCTCTTTCTCTTTTGTTTACACACATGCAGATATTTTACTGTGTTGTCATTACTTACTGATAAATCAGGGCAAAAATGTGAAGAGAATTAATTGGTTAAAGTTGTAATTAATTGGGACTGGGCACCCCGTTGCCAGCTCTTTTTGCAAGTTATTGGATAAGCGGATGTATATGCCACTAGTCCAGGTGTAAAAGTCCATTTGACAAGTCGAATAAAGAATAACCACACTAATTCCTCATGAGCTAGTAAACATTGACACAAAAAGGGAATAATAACATTTTGAATAATTTAAAGGTAGCACATGAAAAATTTACTTGGAGTGGCAAGGAAATACCACATATAGGTAGTTATGGTGGACACCAATGGAATGGATTTTGGCTCAAGGATTTGGATGCACGAGAAGCATTCCCTCTCAGTACAGAGTTTAGTCTAGCAAGGTTTATGTAAGCAAACAAGAATTACAACCCGTACACCAAGTTTTATATGACAAACATATTGCAAACGTTATAAGACTTCATACCGTCTTCCTTGTTAACCGAACCCGTTTATTAGAAAATATCTAGAACTTAGAGGTACCACCGATGCAAACCAAATTTTTCAACAAGCTTTACGGTAGTTCTTCACTAATAGGCTTAACTCATGTGATACACAAATTTAATCATGATCTACTTGTTAACTCAAAACGATTGACAAGCATCAAGTTATCCATATTAGTGATCTACAAGATTAAGCAAGTTTTTCCTTATACCAATTACCACATGCAACATTTTCGGAACCAACCAAACACCAATCAATTTATTTCATCAACTCTCCAAATAGATATAAGTGAAGCAAGAGAGTACTTTCTACAAAAGAAAGCTATTAGCTCTGAAAAGAGATACATGAAAATAAGAGCTAAAAGCTGAACAGCGCTAGATATGAATACTCGACAAGTATAAGTGAAGAATAGGAGTATTCTCATGGAGCGTGTCTCTCTCCCAATCAAGAATGCTAGGGTCCAGTCAAGCTTTATTGAATATAAAAGACAATACTGAAAATAAAAGCACACAGACACTCCAAGAAAAGCACATATGATGTGAAAGAATTAAAATATAGTTTCACTAGAGATGACCTGATAATTTGACGATGAAGAAGGGGATGCCTTGGGCATCCCCAAGCTTAGACGCTTGAGTCTTCTTGAAATATGCTGTGGAGATCCATGGGAGCATCCCAAAGCTTAAGCTCTTCACTCTTCTTGATCCTATTATCACCCTTCTCTCTTGACCTTGAAAACTTCCGTCACACCAAACTCAAAGTAAATCTCATTAGAGTGGTTAGTGCATAAATAAAAATTCACATGTTCTATAAAGACGCAATATGACTCGTTACTTTAAACATTAGCTACAGCCACTGATGTTATGTGAAGCTCTTCCACCCAAAAAAGAATTTCACTCAACACTAGTAAAAGGGAGAATGCAAAATAAAAAGGCATAATCTGTCTAAAACAGAACAGTCCGCAAAAATCTGTTCCTGCGCAGCAATCAAAATTAAGCATCGTCTTAACACTAGAGGCTACTCTTGGCACAACAATGCGAGAAAATAAAGATACAAAGGAGTTGCTACAGAAGTAAGCAACACCTTGACTCAATAAAAGAAAAATTGCAGAAATAAAAATAATGGGTTGCCTCCCATAAGCGCTTTTCTTTAACGCCTTTTAGCTAGGCACAAAGCATGCATCAAGTATTACCAAGTGACGAAAGGTCTAATTCATCAAAAGCTTCCTCAAGAACAGGGTTTGTCAGTTTACGTAGTTCTTGGGAAGAAAATTTAAATAAACCACTATGTGACTCACCCTCACGCTCATTGAACATGTTATCAGTTTTAAGCACACCCGTGGGTTTTGGTTTAGAAACTTTTGGCACATACATGAATTTTTGCTCTTTCCCCACAAAAGTTTTTGCCTTTTAGTTTTAATAGAGGTAAAAGTAGAACTTATCACATCCATAGCCTCCTCTAATTCTCCAATCCTAAGATTTTGATTATCTTGAATAGTACTAGTTTCTAAAACAGCAATTCTTTCATTAATGGTTCCTAGTGATTCATCAACTTTACTAGTACTATCAAGTAGATTTGGCAAATTTTTCTCTATAGATTCCAACTTCTTCATAACATCTTCCAAGGTAATCTCATTTTTAATGTTACTAATGGGTGGTGTTCCTACTAGACTCTCAATAATATAACTAGCTTCCAATGCAGGAGTACCAAGAAAGTTACCTCCCGTCAAAGTGTCCAAGACATACCTATACCAGCTAGTTATACCAACATAAAAATTTCTAAGCAGGATCATGGTAGAATATTTCTTAGTGCACTTACGATGTGCATCGCTGATCCTATACCAAGCATCTTTCAAACTTTCTCCACTTTGTTGCTTAAAAGATCGAACTTCAACTTCAGGAACCAAAACATAATGAGTTGAACCAGACATGATAGCTAAAACAAAACTGAAAATAAACTAAATGCAAGTAACTAATTTTTTTGTGTTTTTGATAATTGAAAGCAAACAAGATAAAATAAAATAAACTAAGCAAGACAAAAACAAAGTAAAGAGATTGGAAGTGTGAAACTCCCCTTGCAGAAGACTGCTGTCTCCCCGGCAACGGCGCCAGAAAAACTTGATGCTTGTATGGTTGTGAATCACACGCTCGTCGGGAAACCCCAAGAGGAAGGTATGATGTAATTTAGCAGCAAGTCTTCCCTCAGTATGAAACCAAGGTTATCGAACCAGTAGGAGTAACAACTCTTCTGAAGGTTGTCAACGGCGAAATATGATGCGGCGCAACACCAGGGATTCTGGCGCTGACGTGGACCTGCACACAACACAATCACAATACTTTGCCCCAACGGAACAGTGAGGTTGTCAATCTCACCGGCTTGCTGAAAACAAAGGATTAAACGTCTCGTGTGGAAAATGAGTATTAAATTGCAGCGAATGAAAAAGGAACAGTTTGCAGTTTGTGGTTGTTTAATCAGTGTAAAAGAATGGACCGGGGTCCACAGTTCACTAGTGGTGTCTCTCCATAAAGATAACTAACATGTTGGGTAAAAAAATTACAGCTGGGCAATTGACAAATAGTGAGCGCATGACAATGCATAAATATGACATGATGATTACTATGGTATTTAATTTGGGCATTACGACATAATACATAGACCGTTATCCAACAGCGTCTATGACTAATAATCCACCGCCGGTTGTCATCCGAGTTCCCCGTTGGTATTAAGTTGCAAGCAACGGATAATCGCATTAAGTAAAGCGCGTAATGTAAACAAATACATATGCCCGTGGACATAGCATCGTTAGGTTATCCCTAGTGGCAACAGCACATCCACAATCTTAGAACTTTCTGTCACTGTCCCAGATTAAACGGAGGCATGAACCTACTATCTAGCATAAATACTCTCTCTTGGAGTTACAAGCATCTACTTGGCCAAAGCATCTACTAGTAACGGAAAGCATGCAAGATCATAAATAACATAGGGCATAGATTGATAATCAACTTGACATAATATACAATATTCATCGGATCCCATCAAACACAACATGTAGCATTACAATAATATGATCTTGATCATGTAGGGCAGCTCACAAGATCTAAACATGATGGCACAAATTGGAGAGACAACCATCTAGCTACTGCTATGGACCCGTAGTCCAAGGATGAACTACTCACGCATCACTCCGGAGGCAGGCATGGCGATGTAGAAGGCTCCGGTGATGATTCCCCTCTCCGGCAGGGTGCCGGGAAGAGGTTCTGGACCCTCCCGAGCTAGGGTTGACGGCGGCGGCGTCTCTGGAACTTTTCGTGGATATTGGCTCAGGCAATTAGGGTTATTTTCTCGGGGAATAAGTAGGCGAAAGGGCGGCGGCTGGAGACCCCCGAGGGGCCCACACCACCCCAGGTCGCGCCAGGGGGGGACCCGCGCCCTGGGTGCGTGTGGGGCCCTCCTGGCTCCCCTGTTGCTCCTCTGGTCCTTCAGGTGTGTTCTGGCAAAATAGCATCCCCCGTGAAGTTTCGTCCAATTCCGAGAATATGTCTGACTAGCTTTTCTGGAATACAAAAACAGCAGAAAACAGGAACTGGCACTTCGGCATCTTGTTAATAGGTTAGTCCCAAAAAAATGTATAAAAGTGCCATAAAGTAGATGCAAAACATGTAGCAATTGGTATAAAACAAGCATGGAACATCAAAAATTATAGATACATTGGAGACGTATCAAACGTCTGGATAGGATCCGATCTGGTCGGCCTTCCATGACCTCGTAATTTCTTGATATTCCCGGTCCAGCTAATCCTGGCTGCATGTGATTCAATCAGACTTAGCTTGCAAATGATGCGGGATCTGGCCGCTGGCCGCGCTTGATGTGACTTTGATGACGATGACACCGATCTCTGCTATTACCGGCTCTCCCGATCTGGTTTCTCCATGGCCAGGTTTCTTTTGTTCCGTCTGGTGAATCTATTTCCGGCTCTCAGCCGAAACCATGGATGGTACGATCTTCCTGCTGGTTCCTGATGATCTCGCCGACGGCGACCTTCTTCATCCTCGCAGATCTTCTCCCTTGATGAGGACACACTTGGACGCAGGCCCCACGGTGGGCGCCAACTG
Organism: Poa pratensis; assembly: GCA_947311845.1. Lineage (NCBI taxonomy): Eukaryota > Viridiplantae > Streptophyta > Magnoliopsida > Poales > Poaceae > Poa > Poa pratensis. The sequence continues at coordinate 2,399,767 of CAMZMU010000117.1, read as the reverse complement.
TCGTGGGGTAGATAACACGGCAGATGTTACACGAGGTAACTTGAGTTGTAGGGCAAGGCGAAACTGGTGTCCAGGAGTTGGTCTAGCTCTACGAGGGAGAAGATGTTTTTTACCCAGGTTCAGGTCCCCTCGGTGGAGGATCCCTACGTCCTGCTATAAATCACTATATGATAATATGATACATGGTGCGCCAATGGCGTTTGCAGGGTTTAGATGACTCCGGCGTGGGGTTCTCTCTTTAGCTCTTTCTATTCTGTCTATCTTCTCAGGCTTATGACTTATCTCTCGAATCTCTCTATCTATGACCTAGGAGCCGGCTTATAATGACATCCGGGTCTCCTGGTTGTTTACAAGGTAAGTCCGGGTTATCCCATACTCAGAGTCCTAGTCTATCTCTTCTAGGTCCTTTATATCCTCCAAATCTTGGACTTCGTGATGCGTACCGCCTCCGGGTCTTCTGGAACATTCTTTATGTAAGTCGGGTTATCGACAAGCTCACCGGCCATCAATGTAACCCGGCCCATGCTGATGATGGCTGGCCTCGCCTGGCCTCCTGCCTGGCGGGTCATGCTTTCCTCTCCATGGGCCTACCGGGTTATTATCCCCCCATCAGATGCCCTGTGAACCCCGGTACACGATACTAGCGGCATCGTCAAAACTCGTGATTTCGGGCATTTTTGGCCGTTTTCGTGGGCTATAGTCCCCGGTTTTCGGGTCCCGGGAGGATTTCGATGCCCTGTCACCCCCGGTACACAAAACTAGCGGCATTGTCAAAACTCGTGATTTCGGGCATTTTTTGACGTTTTCGTGGGCAGTCCACGGTTTTCAGGTCCCGGGAGGATTTCGATGCCCTGTCACCCCCGGTACACAAACCAGGCGGCAATGTCAAAACTCGTGATTTCTGGCATTTCTGGCCGTTTTCGTGGGCTATAGTCCACGGTTTTCGGGTCCCGGTAGGATTTCGATCCCCTGTGACCCCTGTACACGACACTGGCGGCATCGTCAAAACTCGTGATTTTGGGCATTTCTGGCCGTTTTCGTGGGCTATACTCCACGGTTTTCTGGTTCCGGGAGGATTTCGATGCCTGTCCCCCCCGGTACACAAAACAAGCTGCATTGTTAAAACTCGTGATTTCGGGCATTTCTGGCCGTTTTAGGGTTTAGCGTCCAGGGAGGATTTCGATGCCCTGTGACCCCGGGTCCACGAATCTAACGTCATCGTCAAAACTCGTGATTTTGGGCATGTGTGGCCGTTTTCGTGGGCTATAGTCCATGGTTTTCGGGTCCGGGAGAATTTCGATGCCCTGTGACCCCCGGCACACGACACTAGCGGCATCGTCAAAACTCGTGATTTCGGGCATTTCTGGCCGTTTTCATGGGCTATAATCCACGGTTTTCGGGTCTCGGGAGGATTTCGATACACTGTCACCCTCGGTACACAAAACTAGCGGCATTGTCAAAACTCGTGTTTTCTGGCATTTCTGGCCGTTTTCGTGGGCTATAGTCCACGGTTTTCGTGGGCTATAGTCCACGGTTTTCGGGTCCCGGTAGGATTTTGATCCCGTGTGACCCCCGTACACGACACTGGCGGCATCGTCAAAACTCGTGATATTGGGCATTTCTGGCCGTTTTCGTGGCTATACTCCACGGTTTTCTGGTCCCGGGAGGATTTCGATGCCTGTCCCCCCCCCCCCCGGTACACAAAACAAGCTACATTGTCAAAACTCGTGATTTCGGGAATTTCTAGCCGTTTTAGGGTTTAGCGTCCAGGGAGGATTTCGATGCCCTGTGACCCCGGGTCCATGAATCTAGCGGCATCGTCAAAACTCGTGATTTCGGGCATGTGTGGCCGTTTTCGTGGGCTATAGTCCACGGTTTGCGGGTCCCGGGAGGATTTTGATGCCCTGTGACCCCCGGTACACGACACTAACGGCATCGTCAAAACTCGTGATTTCGGGCATTTCTGGCCATTTTCGTGGGCTATAGTCCACGGTTTTCGGGTCCCGGAAGGATTTCGATGCCCTGTGACCCCCGGTACACGACACTAGCGGCATCGTCAAAACTCATGATTTAGGGCATTTCTGGCCGTTGTCGTGGGCTATAGTCCACGGTTTTCGGGTCCCGGGAGGATTTCGATGCCCTGTCACCCCCGGTACACAAAACTAACGGCATTGTCAAAACTCGTGATTTCGGGCATTTCTGGCCGTTTCGTGGGCTATAGTCCACAGTTTTTGGGTCCCGGGAGGATTTCGATGCCCTGTGACCGCCGATACATGACTAGCGGCATCTTCAAAACTCGTGATTTCGGGCATTTTTGGCCGTTTTCGTGGGCTATAGTCCACGGTTTTTGGGTCCCGGGAGGATTTCGATGCCCTATGACTCCGGGTACACGACTCTAGCGCCATCGTCAAAACTAGTTATTTCGAGCATTCCTGGCCGTTTTCGTGGGCTATAGTCCCCAGTTTTCGGGTCCCGGGAGGATTTCGATGCCCTGTGACTCCGGGTACACGACTCTAGCGCCATCGTCAAAACTAGTTATTTCGAGCATTCCTGGCTGTTTTCGTGGGCTATAGTCCACGGTTTTCGGGTCCCGGGAAGATTTCGATGCCCTGTCACCCCGGTACACAAATCTAGCGGCATCGTCAAAACTCGTGATTTCGGGCATTTGGTCGTTTTCGTGGGCTATAGTCCACGGTTTTCGGGTCCCGAGAGGATTTCGATGCCCTGTGACCCCCGGTACACGACACTAGCGGCATCGTCAAAACTCGTGATTTCGGGCATTTTTGGCCGTTTTCGTGGGCTAGTCCACGGTTTTCGGGTCCCGGGAGGATTTCGATGCCCTGTCACCCCCGGTACACAAAACTAGCGGCATTGTCAAAACTCGTGATTTCGGGCATTTTTTGACGTTTTCGTGGGCTATAGTCCACGGTTTTCGGGTCCCGGTAGGATTTCGATGCCCTGTGACCCCTGTACACGACACTGGCGTCATCGTCAAAACTCGTGATTTTGGGCATTTCTGGCCGTTTTCGTGGGCTATACTCCACGGTTTTCTGGTCCCGGGAGGATTTCGATGCCTGTCCCCCGGTACACGACACTAGCGGCATCGTCAAAACTCGTGATTTCGGACATTTCTGGCCGTTTTAGGGTTTAGCGGCCAGGGAGGATTTCGATGCCTATGACCCGGGGTCCACGAATCTAACGACATCGTCAAAACTCATGATTTCGGGCATGTGTGGCCGTTTTCGTGTTTTATAGTCCAAGGTTTTCGGGTCCCGGGAGGATTTCGATGCCCTGTGACCCCCGGTACACGACACTAGCGGCATCGTCAAAACTCGTGATTTCGGACATTTCTGGCCGTTTTCGTGGGCTATAGTCCACGGTTTTCGGGTCCCGGGAGGATTTCGATACCCTGTCACCGCCGGTACACAAAACTAGCGGCATTGTCAAAACTCGTGATTTCGGGCATTTCTGGCCGTTTTCGTGGGCTATAGTCCACGGTTTTTGGGTCCCGGGAGGATTTTGATGCCCTGTGACCCCCGGTACAAGACACTAGCGGCATCGTCAAAACTCGTGATTTAGGGCATTTCTGGCCATTTTCGTGGGCTATAGTCCACGGTTTTTCGGGTCCCGGGAGGATTTCGATGCCCTGTCACCCCCGGTACACAAAACTAGCGGCATTGTCAAAACTCGTGATTTCGGGCATTTTTTGACGTTTTCGTGGGCTATAGTCCATGGTTTTCGGGTCCCGGTAGGATTTCGATGCCCTGTGACCCCTGTACACGACACTGGCGGCATCGTCAAAACTCGTGATTTTTGGCATTTCTGACCGTTTTAGGGTTTAGCGTCCAGGGAGGATTTCGATGCACTGTGACCCGGGTCCATGAATCTAGCGGCATCGTCAAAACTCGTGATTTGAGGCATGTGTGGCCGTTTTCGTCGGCGTCCATGGTTTGCGGGTCCCGGGAGGATTTCGATGCCCTGTGACCCCCGGTACACGGCAAGAGCGGCATCGTCAAAACTCGTGATTTCGGGCATTTCTGGCCATTTTCGTGGGCTATAGTCCACGGTTTTCGGGTCCCGGGAGGATTTCGATGCCCTGTCACCCCCGGTACACAAAACTAGCGGCATTGTCAAAACTCGTGATTTCGGGCATTTCTGGTCGTTTTCGTGGGCTATAGTCCACGGTTTTCGGGTCCCGGGAGGATTTCGATGCCCTGTGACCCCCGGTACACGACACTAGCGGCATCGTCAAAACTCGTGATTTAGGACATTTCTGGCCGTTTTCGTGGGTTATATAGTCCACGGTTTTCGGGTCCCGGGAGGATTTCGATGCCCTGTCACCCCCGGTACACAAAACTAACGACATTGTCAAAACTCGTGATTTCGGGCATTTCTGACCGTTTTCGTGGGCTATAGTCCACGGTTTTCGGGTCCCGGGAAAATTTCGATGCCCTGTGACCCTGGGTACACGAATCTAGCGGCATCGTCAAAACTCGTGATTTCAGACATTTCTGGCCGTTTTAGGATTTAGCGGCCAGGGAGGATTTCGATGCCCTATGACCGGGGTCCACGAATCTAACGACATCGTCAAAACTCGTGATTTCGGGCATGTGTGGCCGTTTTCGTGTTTTATAGTCCAAGGTTTTCGGGTCCCGGGAGGATTTCGATGCCCTGTGACCCCCGGTACACGACACTAGCGGCATCGTCAAAACTCGTGATTTCGGGCATTTCTGGCCGTTTTCGTGGGCTATAGTCAACGGTTTTCGGGTCCCGGGAGGATTTCGATACCCTGTCACGCCGGTACACAAAACTAGCGGCATTGTCAAAACTCGTGATTTCGGGCATTTCTGGCCGTTTTCGTGGGCTATAGTCCACGGTTTTTGGGTCCCGGGAGGATTTTGATGCCCTGTGACCCCCGGTACAAACACTGCGGCATCGTCAAAACTCGTGATTTAGGGCATTTCTGGCCGTTTTCGTGGGCTATAGTCCACGGTTTTCGGGTCCCGGGAGGATTTCGATGCCCTGTCACCCCCGGTACACAAAACTAACGGCATCGTCAAAACTCGTGATTTCGGCATTCCTGGCCGTTTTCGTGGGCTATAGTCCCAGTTTTCGGGTCCCGGGAGGATTTCGATGCCCTATCACCCCCGGTACACAAATCTAGCGGCATCGTCAAAACTCGTGATTTCGGGCATTTTTGGCCGTTTTCGTGGGCTATAGTCCACTGTTTTCGGGTCCCGGGAGGATTTCGATGCCCTGTCACCCCGGTACACAAAACTAGCGGCATTGTCAAAACTCGTGATTTCGGGCATTTTTTGACGTTTTCGTGGGCTATAGTCCACGGTTTTCGGGTCCCGGTAGGATTTCGATGCCATGTGACCCTGTACACGACACTGGCGGCATCGTCAAAACTCGAGATTTTTGGCATTTCTGTCCGTTTTCGTGGGCTATACTCCACGGTTTTCTGGTCCCGGGAGGATTTCGATGCCTGTCCCCCCCCCCCGATACACAAAACTAGCGGCATTGTCAAAACTCGTGATTTCGGGCATTTTTTGACGTTTTCGTGGGCTATAGTCCATGGTTTTCGGGTCCCGGTAGGATTTCGATGCCCTGTGACCCCTGTACACGACACTGGCGGCATCGTCAAAACTCGTGATTTTTGGCATTTCTGGCCGTTTTAGGGTTTAGCGTCCTGGGAGGATTTCGATGCCCTGTGACCCCGGGTCCATGAATCTAGCGGCATCGTCAAAACTCGTGATTTCAGGCATGTGTGGCCGTTTTCGTCGGCTATAGTCCACGGTTTGCGGGTCCCGGGAGGATTTCGATGCCCTGTGACCCCCGGTACACGGCACTAGCGGCATCGTCAAAACTCGTGATTTTTGGCATTTCTGGCCGTTTTAGGGTTTAGCGTCCAGGAAGGATTTCGATGCACTGTGACCCCGGGTCCATGAATCTAGCGGCATCGTCAAAACTCGTGATTTGAGGCATGTGTGGCCGTTTTCGTCGGCTATAGTCCACGGTTTGCGGGTCCCGGGAGGATTTCGATGCCCTGTGACCCCCGGTACACGGCAAGAGCGGCATCGTCAAAACTCGTGATTTCGGGCATTTCTGGCCATTTTCGTGGGCTATAGTCCACGGTTTTCGGGTCCCGGGAGGATTTCGATGCCCTGTCACCCCGGTACACAAAACTAGCGGCATTGTCAAAACTCATGATTTCGGGCATTTCTGGCCGTTTTCGTGGGCTATAGTCCACGGTTTTCGGGTCCCGGGAGGATTTCGATGCCCTGTGACCCCCGGTACACGACACTAGCGGCATCGTCAAAACTCGTGATTTAGGACATTTCTGGCCGTTTTCGTGGGCTATAGTCCACGGTTTTCGGGTCCGGGAGGATTTCGATGCCCTGTCACCCCCGGTACACAAAACTAACGACATTGTCAAAACTCGTGATTTCGGGCATTTCTGACCGTTTTCGTGGGCTATAGTCCACAGTTTTCGGGTCCCGGGAGGATTTCGATGCCCTGTGACCCCCGATACATGACTAGCGGCATCGTCAAAACTCGTGTTTTTGGGCATTTCTGGCCGTTTACGTGGGCTATAATCTATGGTTTTTGGGTCCTGCGAGGATTTCGATGCCCTGTCACACCCGGTACACAAAACTAGCAGCATTGTCAAAACTCGTGATTTCGGGCATTTCTGGCCGTTTTCGTGGGCTATAGTCCACGGTTTTCGGGTCCCGGGAAAATTTCGATGCCCTGTGACCCCGGGTACACGAATCTAGCGGCATCGTCAAAACTCGTGATTTCAGGCATTTTTGGCCGTTTTCGTGGGCTATAGTCCACGGTTTTCGGGTCCCGAGAGGATTTCGATGCCCTGTGACCCCCGGTACACGACTCTAGCGGCATCGTCAAAACTCGTGATTTCGAGAATTCCTGGCCGTTTTCGTGGGCTATAGTCCTCGGTTTTCGGTTCCCGGGAGGATTTCGATGCCCTGTGACCCCCGGTACACGACTCTAACGACATCTTCAAAACTCGTGATTTCTGGCATTTCTGGCCGTTTTCGTGGGATATAGTACACGGTTTTTGGGTCCCGCGAGGATTTCGATGCCCTGTGACCCGGGTACACGACTCTAGCGCCATCGTCAAAACTAGTGATTTCGGGCATTTCTGGCCGTTTTCGTGGGCTATAGAACATGAGAAAATGGCTTAGTAACATGTATGATTCAGTCTACAACTGTCTTGTTCAGTAGCTTGGTTTCCTTTCCCTACAGTTGGAATTAGAAAACTTTTGGTGACTTGAGAAACAAAGTATAAAAACAGGACGTGCATTTCACGTAGCAGGTAAGAAGAATATATCAAAGGGAACCAAAAAATCAGTGAAGTAATACTATCAAGTTATTTATAAAGTGTGTCAAACGAAGCCCGGGAAAAAATATAGTTATTTTATTTAAATTAAGTCTTGTACAATAAAAACAAAAAGACACATTCACATGGGATCCATATGGGACAATCAGGCAAGAAAATTAATTTTTTTTGTTTGGATCTAGTAACAGAAACATGCAGTACATATAGAGATTTATTAAATTTACATCAGAATGCACAAACTCAAAGGCAGAATTCAGTCAAGCAGCAAAGGACACCGTGTATGTAAATAACAGGAGAACATGGAATTCAAAATACAAAAGTCTACAGAACGGAAGTGAGCTTTCTTAGTAGACTCGACCATAACAGATCAGTTCTCATAACCAAAGTATTTCTTTCCCAAGACCACCTTATTATCAGAGAAAACCAAAAAGACCGGAAAAGTAGTTAGATGCCATTTTAATTAGGTAAATTTTGGTTAGCCACAACAAAAAGAAATACATAAATCAGTCGTCATTTAAACTTGATATGTCTATGGTCTCTATCTTGAAATCCTAGGCTGAAGAGTAGCATTTGTTTGGTTCAAATGGGGCAGATACCACGGTGTACAAATTTTGTAATAAAAATATAAGCGCCATTCATGAAAAGAAAAATCTAAAAGGGCAAAGGAAATTACTGATTGCATGAAGTTAGCACCGCTCACTTAATCTGTCGGATTATAATTAATAAAGAACTGTGAGGTGCAGTACCTTCCTCTAGAATATGTAGTACCGCTATGTAGTAACAAAGAAATATGAAGTGAGCAATACAAAAAAAGTTTAACACAAATTACATCCTGAAGGATATCTTGTTCGCCTATGCCTACGGTAAAAATTGGTTCCTCTAAGAAAAACATGCGACTTAAGAGCATAACCCTATCTCCTTGCCGAAGAACATCAAGATTGATGTATATATCTATGTCCCGTGCAAACCATGATCGTCATGCAATTTGATCGATCCCTAACAATTCATCAAATACGTATAGAAATTAGGAGGAGATATACCGAGTAGTGAGCAGATCCACCCGCTGTTCTCAATGAAACTGCAATTTTGTACTTATGCCGATGAGATCAGATACAAACATGCAGTGTGGGTGATAATTCTTCTCAACGAACCTGCAATTTTATATTTACGCCGATGAAATCAAATACTAACCTGCAGTGTAGGAGATAAGTAAATCATGCAGAAAACACAATAAGCAAGGAGATGAATGCGACCTTATTTTTAGTACGTGATGAATCTGCAGCATCAATAGGCAAGAAGAACTGAACCCACGGGTGCAAATCTATTTGGAGAAACAAAATAATTTCAGATTATGAAGAAAATCAAATAACATGGTTCATACCAGAATCTGGAGAAAAAGAAATAAGATGGTTCGTACCCTATATAAACAAAAACTGTCCAAACAGGTTGAGAAATGCAAGCCAGAATTATGCAGCTCGTACGGAAATAGAATCTTGGTTGTATAATGTATTTCAATGTTAAAATTAGCACACTGTGGTCCATGTCTCAATTTTTTCAATTCAGATGTAGAACTTAAAAGTAATATCCTGACTTCTGCTAGTTGAGCCAACATTTCTGATATTAAAACTGCAGGAAACCAACCTAATACTCTCTCCTCGAAATCATTAATCAGCGGCTATTTCCTTTTTCTATAAGAATTTGGTGAGCAGCTGGCATATAAAAGGATATTTTTTACAGTAAGGAAGTAAATCACCTGGAAGGTGTGTTCTTGGCAGAGCATTGCACATTTGAGGCGATGGTCCTGTAGGGCGGATGGCTCCGGTGACATCCGCGAGCAATTGAAATCCAAAATCCATGAGCACAGGCATGACGTCCACAGCCCTGTAAGTAACAACAACCAACCAAAAATGTAACTCAGATTAAGCAAATCGACCAACAGAAGAGAAAAGGAAAGAGACACAAAAACATGAAGGAGACTTGAATTGGAAAGGGGGTGAAATTTAGGCGATCTAAATAACAAACTGGCCAAATCAATTAAGAATTCCAAATAATCATATACCATCAATCCGATGAAGAAGCTCTATCATGCAACCAATCCGGTAGCGGCTCAGTCTAGGGACAAATGAATAGACTTTAAAAATCATTCTACTTTGCAGCTATTAGCAGTTAAGCTTGTTTGTTCACACTCTATCTATCATGTAATCCCGATAGGTCTACAAAAAGTACAGATTAAGAAGCTAACAATTATAAGCATGACTGAACCAGAAAAACAATGTAAATATGTAATATACTCACCAGCACCACGTTAGTTCAATACTGCTTGGTTCAGTAATCTTGGTCATGTACAGACATAAACTTCTGTAATTTTATTAAGCATCTATGATCACGGCTATATAGTGATATTCACTTTGAGGCTCACCATGAGACTTGATAACCTGCACGCTGAAGCTGAACTAAATAAAATACTTAGTACTCATTATAGGAATGTGCCACCAGAAACCCGAGGCTGGTTACGGGTTACGGCATGGAATGAGTGAGGCTTTAAAGCATATATTTTTCCTGGGCAACAGTTCATAGTTCCTTCTAATGGAAGAACACATACTTCTGTACTCTTAAATCGCTTCTTTGCATTATGGACACCGAGACCCAATAATAAGAGATAAATCATAGAGGAAAATTTATACTGCACAGTGTAACCTTAACTAAACTGATGTTGGGAAATACATGAGATTTCGTATACATGTGAGCTATATTAAGTACTGAATCAATTTAAGTTTGGATTGGAAAGCACAACTCACGAATATATGACATCCAAGGTTTGTATGCACAGGTTAGATAGCAACCATAAACTCCAGAAAAGGTACTGCTAATAGTACCTAGCAGTACTGACGGAAGCAGAAGCAAATGCATTGGTCCCTCCTTCATCAATGAATTTACCTCCATGTAAAAACAATAGTATGGCACGATGAGGATGTCGTCTATGAAGATTCGGTGACACCTTCTTCACAGACGTAAAGATTAACTTCATTGATAAGCTAACCTTCAAGAAAATCAGCAAAGCACCACACAAAAATGATAAGAAGCATTGAATTGTCCTTGTATATTATAGAAGAATAAATATTTTGTACAAAAGGCTTAAAAAATTGTACATAAACTAAAGTCTCAAGCAAAGGCGAAACTGTGCAGAAGGTACTTGTAGAAAAACTAAGGAAAATCGTTGCTTCCAATCGTTTGCCTTACGCTCTCTAAAATATGCCTAATGTTTTCTAACCCTATTGTCGATCCCATGTACACCAGTTTACTCATAATGAGGGATGCAAGAATGCTTACAAAGGTGAGACTGCAGCATTATATTCATTTAGTCAGCAGTAAAATTAGCACGGCACTGCATCAGCAGATCAACCAGGATAATGAAGATGAAGAAGCAAAAATGTAACTTTTGTGCCTGAGCAGCCGCATCTTGTAGACCAATCCGCCATCGCACATATACAGTGAAGCACTGGAGCCTTGGGGTCATCTCCTCTCCACCATATGGCAATGTAGGAGGTAATTTAGAGCTAACACAATTGGCGTCACAAAGCCTCCGGCGACCTACACGGGGAGCCCGAATCAGAGCGAGCGGGAGAGGGAGAAGAGGTGCAGGAGTAAGCAACCAAGATCGATCTCAGTGTACAGCTAAGAATAGAGATGGAATGTTTTGAAAAGAAGAGATGCAGGCAGCAGCACGTAGTCGGGCACCAACCCAGATCGAGGAAACACATGGTCTTACCTGTGAGGAGCGGAAGTTGAGGAGGGCCGGTGGGAGGAGGAGGAGCAGGTCGCGGATCGCGGACGTACGGTCGGGGAAGCACGGCCGGCGGCGGCAGTACGGCCGGCCGGCCTTGAGGTCCGGCGAGCAGCGGCGGCCCGGCCGGAGAAGGCCGGCCGACCTGAGCTCGGCCTCGCCGGCATGGCCACGGAGGAACTCGACCAGCTCCCTCACCTTCGGCTCCCGCAGAGCGCGCGTCGTGTCGAGGCCGTGCGCGGAGAAGAGGTGGGTGGTGGACACGGCGCGGAGGCGCCTCCAGAGCGGGCTTGTGGGCGGCAGCCAGATGAAGGAGCGCTCGTGGTTGCCGAGCGCGCGCGCGACGTCGGTGACGGAACGCGCGGAGAGGATGTTGTCGTGCCTCTGCAGGACGTCGCGGGCGCTCGCGGCTCAGGAGGCGACGACAGCGGTGGTGGTGCCGAGCTTCAAGGAGATAACGGGGCCGTGTATCGCCGCGAGACGTGCCAAGGCGTGGTGCAGCATGCCTTGGAAGTGGAAGACGTTGCCGAGGAGAGGGATGGCTCGCTGCAGCGCGTCGGCGCCGTCGCCGTGCTGATGGCGGAGACCAGTCGCCACGGCAAACCCTAGGCCGCGACCGCTCGATCTGAATCGCCGCCAGCGCGGCCACGCGCACGCCGCCGTCCGACCAGCTCGACAAGCGCTGTGCATGGAAGCACGCGCGCGGCGGCGAGCAGGCCAGCCGTGGCTCCCTGGGCTGTCGCCGGCGAGGATCGATCTGAATCGGAGGAGAGAGGTATTGCCAGCGCGGAAGGAAGAGGGAAAGAAGACGAAGACAGCGGACGGTCAACCCAGCCGCCGAAGAAGCGAGGAGGGCGGTCGGTACCACCAGGAGCCGACACGTACGCATGTACGGTCCGGGACAGAGCATGCAAACCAAACGGGGCAAAACACTGTAGAACACTGTTCACTTCTACAAGTGGGAGATCGCTAAATCGGCCAGCTTTGATATAGTTAGTAATGCTTCTTGCTTTTTCAGATATCGATGAGTGCGATTTCATTACTTGCCCAAGTGGTTCCGAGTGCACCACAGCACCAACACGCTGGGAGCAGGCTACGAGTGCCCATGCAAGCGTGGAATGAAACGCAATGGCAAAGAAGGACCCTGCACCGAGAAATTCCCCCTACCAGCAAAGCTGGCTGTTGGTAAGACTCCACATGATGCGGACATCTAGTTTTGTTGCTTTCTCTGCTAATGCTGTTGCACTTTGGAATCATGCGTCAAAGTGCAGCCTCTCATGCACTAGTGATACCTTCCCTCCTCTACTTCTTCCCTCACCAACACTCCATGCATCCTGCCTCTTCTTAATTCACCAGCAGCACTCCATGTATGCCTTCTCTCCTTCGCCTTCCTCATTGACACTCCATCCTTTCCTTCTCTCTTTTCATTCTTCCGATCCCTTATCTACATATAGATATTCACCCGAGGCAGCTTCCATCCACATGGGCATGCAGGACGACGGGCTGCATCTTTTACCTTCGACGAGTGCGTGACAACAGCGGCCGCAAGCAAGTGCAAGTCTCTGCAACATGTCGTATTGGCGGTATCGTTCGTATTGGCTAGAAGGTGCGCTACGCCAAAGATATATATATATATATATATATATCTTCCATCAAATCAATCCCATCTCCATATGTGCAGTGCAGCGTGCAGCGTGATCCCATGCATCTCTCTCCACTAATTAGTAATTACCCCCCTTTTCTAAAACAGAATATGAAAGGGCAGAGAGGCTAGAGCAAGAAAATTCCCGACTGTCCAACGAGAAGCGTGAACTGGAGAGGCAACTGGCGGAGAAGACGAGGACTGCTCAGGTGTCCTCGACCCAGGTCTTCACACTGGGGCAGAAGGTGCGAGAGCTGGAGCGCCAAAACACCGGACTGTCCGGTGAGCTGGCCAAGCAAAGGGAGGACACCCGGAAGGCGGGCCTGCTTTTCATGAATGCTGCCGATAGGTACCAAGAGGAAGCCAAGAAGCAAATTAGGGCAAAGGCAGAGGAATTGGAGAACACGAGGAAGGCAGGTCTGATGCTAATGAACACCGCCGATACTTACCAAGAAGCGGCAAGGAAGCAAATTAAGGAGAAGGCGGAGGAGCTGGAGGACGCGAGGAAGGCGGTTTTGGCGCTCATGAAAGCAGCAGATGCGTACCAGGAAGAAGCGAAGAAGCAAATTAAGGATAAGGTGCAGGAGCTGAAGGTCATGGGGGCACAGAAGGCAGAGCTGGATGCGAGGGTAGAATCTTTGGAGTCGAGGGTAGAATCTTTGGAGTCGAGGCTCAAGGCAGCTCGGGCAAAGAACCTGGAGTTGGAGGATGATTATGGTAAGGTGAAGGCTGAAAATGATAACCTTCGGTTGGAGGTTGAGAGGTTCATGATGGAATTAGGTGCATTGGCGGAGGAGAAAGATGCGCTGCAAAGGCATTTGATGCTGAGAAGGAAGAAATCTTGACGGAATTGGAGGACCTTAAGATGAAGGTGGAGGTAACTCAAGCCAACAAGGATTTGATGGAGGGTGAAAATGATAAGCTTCAGTTGGACGCTTTCACAGGAATATAGCTTGCTGGAAAGCAGGGGCTGAGATGCTCAACATGTAATTAGGTACATTGCCTCAGGCGAAGGATGTAAAAATCATGAGATAATAAGGATGCCTCAAGCGGAAACTTCCGAGCCATCAAGCATTTGGTGAAGGGTAAAAGTAATGGCAAGCTTTGGTCATCGGAGGTTTTGATAGCAGAGCATAGTCATAAATTCTATCAGAAGCTGAGGTTGAGAGGCTTAAGAAGAATATTTAGCCGGTATTTTTTCCTTGAGAACATTCATCACATCCTCTTTTTAGAAGAAAAATACTAAAAAAAATTGTGTTGGAAATGAGCTTACATTTGATAACTAAACAATAATCGTGAGTTTGCTTATCAATATACACTGAGCACATTTATCTATATTATTAGATATATGCATGGTTCTCCGAGTCGTGTAACATGAACACAAACATATATTATACCCTTTTTATGTGTTGTATACTCAGCGTACGTATGTGTTTTGTAGCTTGTTTTCTCGAAGAAAAATACCTGGCTGTAGCAACATATATGAAGTGGTGATGGTAGACAGATGGAATAGAGCATAGAGGGAACTCTTTGTTTAATATTTTAAAATATGTTACTAGATGTTTTTTCGAGAATATGCCGTAGCACGTGTTTCATTAAGAGGAAAAAAAATTACACGACACAACTATGAGACAGCAGGTTACAAACCACTAAGAAGTAAACGACCTGAAACAGAATAGAGCAGCATGAAAAAGTGATGGGAGGGACCCCTGCCCTAGAACCCCGACGGACTAAACCTGCGAGAAAAAAGACCTTAATGCATATAGGTTGCCTACACTGAAGACCTAACCACGGTGACAAAGTATCGACCCAAGGAATACCAACAACATCGGCAGCAAAGCATCCGCCAGAACGGAGACCGCTGTGACCTTGGCGGCAAAGCATCCGCTATAGAAGAAACCAACGCAGTCTCGACAGCAAAGCATCTGCCAGAAAGGGACGACACGACAACAGCGGCAAAGCAAGCGCCAGAGAAGCAACGACGGCCAGGAAGGAGATGTTATCCTAATCTTGTCTGTCACGTAGTTTAGATAGTTTGCTTTAATTCAGTTTAGTAGCTAGGCACGAGCCGTGTTTCTGTACGAGCCGTACACGAGCCTGTTGCATCATGACTCGGTCGTTTTCCGTTTTTCAGTAGCATCGTGGTTTTACACGATCAGGCCTCGTGGGATGGCGCGAGTCTACCGGATCGTGGCGTAGAGGTAGGATCCCTTACCGGCCACGTTTTCCCTTTGTTGTTGAATAAAATGAGAGAAAGAAACGAGAAAAGCCGTAAGGTTTACACGGCACCAAAAAATCTTCAGACTCCATTGTTCTTTGCTCTCTGAATTTTGCTTGCAACACTAGCGAGTTTCAGGTCCAGATCTACCATGCTGACCTGCTGATCATCGCTCTGTGACTCCATCGCGGACACGGCGCCAGAGCCGCGGTAGGAGTCACGTTCGTCGTGGCGGCAACGAGATCGTCGTCCACGAGCACACGGTGCAGGAGCGGATCATCACCGGCGGCAACACGGTATGGCCAATTCTCACCGCCATGAACTACGTCGAGTGGGCTCTAGTGATGCAGATCAACATGGAGGCCAGCCTGATGTTCAGGCGGGACGCGGTGGAAGGCAACGCCAGCAGCGTGGCCAACGACAAGGCCGCGCTCGCGGCACTCCTGCGCTCAGTTCCCCCCGAGATGGTGGGCGCGCTCGCAGTGAACGGCATGGCCAAAGCCACGTGGGACGCGGTGCGCACCATGCGCGTCGGAGCTAATCTCGTCAAGGAGGCCACGGCGCAACGGCTGCGCAAGGAATTCGAGTGGATCGAGTTCCACGACGGCGAGACCCTCGACGCCTTCACCATGCGCATCATGCACCTCGTCAACAGGCTGCGCTCCTCGGCGACACGGTGGAGGAAGCGAAGATCGTGCAGAAGATCTTGCGCGTCGTCCCGGAGCGCTACGCACAGATGGCGTGCTCCATCGAAACCCTCCTCGATCTGAACACCCTATCGGTTGAAGAACTGATCGGGCGTCTGTGTTCCTCGGAGGGACGTGGCGGGGGATCGACGATGCGCGAGCGGCAGCCTGCTCCTCACGGAGGAGGAGTGGGAGGCTCGCACGAAGCAGCGCGAGCAAGGGCAGGGCTCCGGCGACAACGGCAACGACCGCAAGAACAGCAAGCCCAAGAAAAAGACCGGCAATGGCCGCAACGGCAGCGGCAACGGCAGTGCCGGCAACGGTGAACGGGACCTGTCCTGGGTAAAGTGTTACAATTGTAACCATATGGGTCACTTCTCCAAGCAGAAGGAGCGCAAGGGGCGAGCAAACCTTGTGCAAGGACAGGAAGAGGAGCAGGCGTTGCTGATCGCAAACCTGGACTCGCTCAACGTGGTATGTCCGAGCGCGAGGAGCGATCCAAGGCTACGGCGAAGAAGCAGGCCGGTCACTGCGACACGGCTTGGTTCCTGGACTCCGGCACCAGCAACCACATGTGTGGGCGGCGCAAATTCTTCTCAGAGCTGGACACGAGCGTCCGCGGCTTCGTCAAGCTCGGCGACGACACGTCCGTGGAGATCGAGGGGCGTGGCACGATCCTGTTCACGTGCCGGAGCGGGGAACACCTCACGCTGTCAGAGGTGTACTTCATACCCCTGCCTCTGCAGCAGCATCGTGTCGCTCGGACAACTCGACGAGATCAGGTTCGACAAACGCATTCGGCATGGGTGGCTCCAGCTGCGCGACGCAGACGGTCGCCTGATCGCCCGCGTGCCATGGAGCCGTGGGCGACTCTACGTGCTCCACCTGATCCTGGCACGACCAGTGTGCCTCGCCCGTGCACGGTGGCGAGGATGCCTGGCGCTGGCACGCAGGCTACGGGCACATGCACTTCGACGCGCTTTGACGGCTGGCGCGCAACGACATGGTGCACGAGCTTCCTCTGCTCAACGAAATCGAGCGCCTCTGCGACGCGTGCCTCGCCGGCAAGCACAAGCGCGCGCCGTTTCCACGTCAAGCTTTCAACCGCCCCATCGATCCAGCGACGCCGGGAGGGAAACGTTATTTCCTTCTGCTGGTGGATGACCATAGTCGGTACATGTGGATATCTTTGCTTGCCACAAAGGATCAGGCATCTGCGGCAATCAAGAAGTTCCAAGCAGCGGCTGAGTTAGAGAGCGGGCACAAGCTGAAGCTGCTACGCACGGACCGCGGGGTGAATTCACTTCCAAGGAGCTCGGGGAGTTCTTCTCCGACCATGGTGTGCAGCAGCAGTTGATGGCACCGTACACGCCGCAGCAAAACGGAGTGGTCGAACGCCGCAACCAAACTGCTGTCGGCATGGCACGCTGTCTGCTGAAGGCAAAGGGCGTGCCACCGAGGTTCTAGGGAGAGGCTGTCACTACGGCATTTTATCTCCTCAACCGCGGGACAACGAAGAGCGTGACCGGCAAGACGCCTTACGAGCCTTGGTGCGGTCGCCGTCCCAGTGTGCATCATCTGCACATTTTTGGCTGCGTGGTCCACGTCAAGACCGCACGGCCAAACCTGAAGAAGCTTGAGGACAGAAGCACTCCCTCCAAGCCGTACATACGACTTTCATCGAATACGGCTTTCCACAGAATTCTATAGGGATCTATGAGATCGAGAATGGAATTCTGTTTGCAGCGCTGAATCCGCTTTTGAAAATGGATAACTAGCTCCATTCTGCGTCAAGTACTAAGGATGGGCCCAAAGCACACTTTTGAAAGGTGCCAAATACACAAATGAAACCCAACCATACATGTCCACGCCGATGGTCCTGTTCGGCTACGAGCCGGGCAGCACCGCGTACCGCGTCTACGACCCCGCTGCGGACCGTGTCCATGTGTCCCGCGACGTCATCTTCGACGAGGATGCGGTTTGGGACTGGACGAGCACGGGGGAGCGTTACCGCGGGCTAGAGACGTTCGCCATCGAGCACTTCGCCGTCCCTCCTGCAGGTGATGGCATCAGCTGGAACACGACGCACACGGAGAGCGCGCCGGACACGCACGAGGACAACAGGCCTGCCTCGGCTGAGGCAGCACGCTCACCCACCCCTCCAGCAACTCCGTCCATGCCACCCCCACCGACGGAGGAGTTCGTCTCTCCGCCAACCAACGCGTCGCAGCCGTCACCGGGCAAGGAGGCGCCTCGCCGGTACCGCACCCTTGACAACCTCTTTGACGCGACCGACCAGGTTGATCCGGTATACAGCGACGTGTGCCTCTTCTCCGCCGACGAACCAACAAACTTTGCAGAGGCGGAGAAGGACAAGGAGTGGTGCGCCGCTATGATGGAAGAGATGGCGAGCATTGAGACGAACAAGACCTGGCGGCTCACGCAGCTACCGCCGGGACACCGCGCCATTGGGCTCAAATGGGTTTTCAAACTCAAGAGAGATGCCAATAGCGAGGTGATCAAGCGCAAGGCGCGTCTGGTGGCCAGCAGCGGCAGGGGGTGGACTACAAGGAAGTTTTCACCACTGTCGCGAGGATGAAGACGGTGCGCATGATGATCGCTCTCGCCGCGCACCACGGGTGGCTGATTCACCACATGGACGTGAAAACGGCCTTCCTCAACGGTGACTTGATTGAGGAGGTGTACGTTGAACAACCTCCTGGCTTCGCCGTCGACAGAGAGGAGCACAAGGTGCTCCGACTGCAGAAGGCCATGTGCGGGCTGCGCCAGGCGCCGAGGGCGTGGAACGCGAAGCTCGACTCCAGCCTCCACGCACTTGGATTCGAGCAGAGCCAAGCGGAGCACGCGGTGTACCGACGCGGCGGCGGTGACAAGCTACTCCTCGTCGGTGTCTACGTCGACGACCTCATCATCACCAGTTCATCAATCGAGGAGCTGACAAGGTTCAAACTTGAGATGACTAACCTTTTCAGGATGAGTGACCTCGGTGAGCTCAGCTTCTATCTGGTCATCGAGGTGCAGCAACAGAGTGGCCTGATCACGCTCCAGCAGGCCGCGTATGCTCGGAAACTGTTGCAGAAAGCAGGGATGGAGGACTGCAACCCCTGCGCTGTGCCAATGGAGGCACGGCTGAAGCTGAGGAAGACCGGCGGCGGTGAGCCGATCGACGCCACCTTCTACTGCAGCATCGTGGGGAGCTTGAGGTACCTCGTTCACACGAGGCCCGACATCACCTACGCCATCGGCTGTTAGCCGTTTCATGAAGGCGACCATGACGGTACACCTTGCTGCGGTGAAACACCTGCTACGGTATGTGGCAGGCACGCTGAACCTTGGTGTGTCCTACAGGAAGGGACATGGAGCACCTGAGTTGATGGGTACAGCGACGCCGATCTGGCCGGCGACGTCAATGATCGGAAGAGCACGACTAGACTAATTTTCTTCCTCGGCCAAAGCCCGGTCAGCTGGCAATCTCAGAAGCAACGAGTGGTGGCTACGTCATCATGCGAGTCAGAGTATATCGCTGCCGCCACCACTGCCTGCCAGGGCATTTGGCTCAGTAGACTCCTCGGTGAGCTACTCAATGAGAAACCACGAGCGCCGAAGCTGTTGGTGGACAACAAGTCGGCGATATCTCTCAGCAAAACCCCGTGTTCCACGATCGTAGTAAGCATATCGACACCCGGTATCACCTCATTCGAGATTATGTTGAGCAGGGTGATCTTGAGATCGACTACGTCCGCTCGGAGGGCCAGCTCGCTAACATCCTGACGAAAGCTCTTGGGCGCATCCGTTTTCAGGAGCTGGGGAGCAGAATCGGCATGTCTGAAATAATCTGACGACAAGATTACGGGGGAGATTTGTGTAAGATGTGAAACTTTTGGTGCTGCAGATCGCACGCCTCCTCCATCTATTCTCACGTATATATATATTGAGTACAAAGGTTTGCAAACTTGCATCACAAGTTTGGATACAACGTGTGCAATCCAAACTATACAAGAGATTAGGAAATACTAGATACTAGCAACCAGCAATGGTACGTACTAACGGAACAGCACCACGAGAACATCTTGTCTGACTGCATGGGTTCTCCAACACGCCCCCGCAGGCTGAACCGGGAGTGTAGCGACGTGAAGACTGGACCGAAATTCCTGAAATAAAGTTGTAGGCAGTCCTTTGGTGAAAATATCGGCAAACTGAGACGTCGAAGGAACATGGAGAACCCGTACTATGCCAAGTGCTACCTTCTCGCGAACAAAGTGAATGTCGAGCTCAATATGCTTCATGCGCCGATGCTGCACAGGGTTAGCTGACAAATATACAGCACTCACATTGTCGCAGTAGACGATAGTAGCACTCTCGATAGGACAATGAAGCTCCTGCAGAAGCTGCCGGACCCAGCACGACTCAGCTACGGCAGATGCCACTGCTCGGTATTCTGCCTCTGCACTGGAACCGTCGTTTGGCGATGAGCTGACCAGGAGATCAGATTATCACCCAAGAACATACAAAACCCCGATGTCGAGCGTCGAGTATCCGGGCATCCGGCCCAATCAGCATCCGAATAGGCAGTGAGAGAATGAGATGATGAAGAGTGAATGGAGAGACCGTGATTTGGTGTGCCCTTAAGATAACGAAGAATGCGTTTGATGAGAAGGAGATGAGGCTCTCGAGGATCATGCATATGGAGACAAACCTGTTGGACGGCATAAGCAATGTCTGGACGGGTTAAAGTAGCATATTGAATGGCTCCGGCCATGCTCCGATAAAATGAAGGATCCGCTACACGAGCACCGTCAGAGGCGGACAGTTTGGCTTTGGTGTCGACTGGAGTTAGAAGAGGATGGCAATCACGCATACCAGCACGGGCTAAAATGTCCAAGATATACTGACGTTGAGATAAATGAAGACCAGTAGCAGTACGTGTGACCGAGATACCAAGAAAATGGTGGAGTGGTCCAAGATCCTTCATAGCGAACTCATTGCTGAGCATGTGAATAATAGAACGAAGTAAAGAAGTAGTTGATGTTGTGAGAATAATATCGTCGACATAAATGAAAAGATAGGCTGTGGCGGAATTACGACAAAATATGAAGAGGGAAGCATCGGATTTTGATTCAGTGAATCCCATGGATCGTGCGAAGGAAGCAAAGCGATGAAACCATGCACGAGGGGCTTGTTTAAGACCATAGAGCGACTTGAGGAGGCGACACACATGAGTAGGATGGTTAGGGTCGATGAAACCTGAGGGATGCTGACTGTACACTACCTCATCAAGATGGCCGTGAAGAAAGGCATTTTTTACATCTAGTTGGTGAATGGGCCAAGAATTAGTTGTCGCGAGAGAGAGGACAATGCGAATTGTAGCCGGCTTAACTACAGGACTAAAGGTTTCATCGAAGTCCACTCCCGGTTGTTGAGAGAAGCCGCGAACAACCCAACGCCCTTATGACGAGAAAGAGAACCATCGGGGTTGTATTTGTGACGGAAGATCCACTTTCCGCTCACGATATTTGCACCGGGAGGGGCAGGAACAAGTCTCCAAGTTTTGTTGAGGGTGAGGGCATCAAATTCCTCTTGCATGGCTTGACGCCAGGAGGGATCGCGTAGAGCTGTGAGGTAGTTATGAGGAAGAGGAGAAGTGCCGATAGAGGATAGGTTTAAGCGTGGAGGAAGACGACCAGTGACTGAACGTGTACGATGCATAATTGGAGGTGGTGCGGGTATGTTTTGAGAGGAAGTTGGGTCAGGAATAGAACAGGAGGTGAGTGGCGACTGCTGAAATACAGGAGGTGAGTGCGGTGAGGATGGACCAGGAGAAATAGGACTAGTGATAGTAGGCGATGGTGGTGTACGTGAGCCATGTTGGGCTGGCCCATCATGGGATGGTGCATGCGCATCTGATCTAGGAGAATCTGGGGTACGTGCTGGTGTTTGTACTAGCGAGTTGGATGGTGTTGGAACGTGGACCTGTTTCTATCGAAGTGGTAGAAGAAGTAGGAGCTGGATTGGTAGAGGTGGTTGTGGTGTAGGGGAATGTTGATTCATCGAAGACAACGTGGCGTGATATGATGATGCGCCGGGTGGTTAGGTCCAAACAACGATAGCCACGATGACGCGGTGGATAGC
The DNA here is from genome assembly GCA_947311845.1 of Poa pratensis. Classification (NCBI taxonomy): domain Eukaryota; kingdom Viridiplantae; phylum Streptophyta; class Magnoliopsida; order Poales; family Poaceae; genus Poa; species Poa pratensis. The sequence continues at coordinate 2,377,924 of CAMZMU010000117.1, read as the reverse complement.
CAAGGAACACGCAACGAGTAGACCGGGCACTAAATTTATGTGGAGAGGTGGGAGAGGTATTTGGATAGCACAAACAACGGAAACCTCGTAAATCTTCATAGGAGGGAGATACGCCAAATAAAGGTTGATATGGTGTAGAGAACTGGCGAGCGGCGGTGGGTCGTATGTTGATAAGTTAGGTGGCAGTGTAGAGTGCCTCGGCCCATAGGGAGAAAGGCATGGAAGCTTGGAAAAGTAGGGTCCGAACGACGTCATTCGTGGTCCGGATAGTGCGTTCGGCGGTGCCGTTTTGCTGAGAGGTATAGGGGCAAGAGAAACGGAGGAGAGTCCCATATTGGGCACAAAGGGTGTCAAGCTTTTTATTATTGAATTCACGACCATTGTCGCATTGGAGAGCCTTAATGGGAAGATGAAATTGGGTGAGGGCATAGGCATAAAAGGCTGTAAAGGTGGTGTAGGCATCGGACTTTTGTCGAAGGGGAAAGCTCCAAAAATAATGCGAAAAATCGTCCACTATAATAAGATAGTAGCGAAAACCAGACGTGCTGGGTATAGGTGATGTCCAAAGATCACAATGGATTAACTCAAAAGGACGAACGGTATATGTTTGAGAAGAATAAAAAGGTAATCTAACATGTTTGCCCAATTGACATGCATGACAAAGAGACGAAGCTTCTTTACTGTATGAAATATGCTGAGAGCCTTGGAGATGCGACATGGTGTGGTGGCCGGGATGTCCTAGACGGCGATGCCATAGAGCGAAGGAAGTGGTGGCAAGGTGAGCTTCGGCGGATGGAAGAGGACGCATGGTGTAGAGAGGACCCGAGCTATTGCATCGAAGGATCACGGTCCTGGTAGGAAGGGCCTTCACAGAAAAACCAAAGGGGTCAAATTCGATTGTACAATAGTTGTCAATGGTAAATTGGCGTACAGATATGAGATTTTTGATAATATTTGGTACGACAAGAATATTGCGAAGATAAAGAGGTTTAGAAGAATATGGGATGGCTTGGGAACCGATGTGTGTGACAGGAAGGGAGGCGTCATTACCAACGGTGACTGTATGAGAGGAAGAAGGGACAAGAGAGGTGAGATTACCAGGTTCGGATGCCATGTGGGACGATGCGCCGGAGTCCATGTACCACTCTTGGTTGCCGGGGAGGTGCATGTTGTTAAGGGCGGTGACGAGTTCCACTAGTGGAAACAGGGCCATCGGTTTCGCCCTTTCGTCCCGGTTCCCTTACGAACTGGTGCTAGTGGGGGCACTAGTCCCGGTTCATACCTCCAGGGCGCCGGCCAGCACTAGTCCCGGTTCGAACTGGTCCTTTAGTCCCGGTTCGTGACACGAACCGGTACTAAAGGGTCACGGCAGGCGACCGTAGAGGTGGGGCCAGCGCGAGCACCCTTTAGTACCGGTTCATATCACCAACCGGGACTAAAGATGGACCTTTAGTACCGGTTGGTGATACGAACCGGGACTAATAAATCCAAACACAGTTAAGAGGCATCGGGACTACAGGTGTACCTTTAGTCCCGGTTCGTATCACCAACCGGGACAAAAATAGTTTTGGGAAAACACATGGAGACTTTCGGCGGTTGGTTTCATGTTGAAAGTTTTATCAGATTCAAAAATATGCCAAAAATATAAGTTAATGCATTTTTAATTGAAAATTGCTAAATGGTTAATAATTTGAATAGTTAGAATAATTATTTTAGAAAACAGAAAATGGTTTTGGATTAGTTATTCAAATTCAAACACTTTTCATGTTGAAAGTTTTATCAGATTCAAAAATATGAAAAAAATATAAGTTAATGCATTTTTAATTGAAATTGCAAAATGGTTAATAGTTTGAATAGTTAGAATAATTATTGTAGAAAACAGAAAATGGTTTTGGATTAGTTATTCAAATTCAAACACTTTTCAAACAAAGTGGAAACAAAGTAAAACATGGAGAAAACATTGATCACTTTTCAAACATGAAAATGTGATAACCCCGGGTTGTTATTGGCATAATTGCTTGTTTATTATGTTTTATGGCAAGCATGATGATATGGAAGTCATATTTGAATTTCTCTCTTTTTTCTAATCGATTTAGACATATTATTTGTCAAATTTCGATTTACGAATTTATAGATATGAATTATTCAATATTAAATGCAAAAAGTTAATTATTATTTAAATTCAACATTATTTGAATGCAAGATTAGGATTACTTATTTATTTTTGTTTACTTAAATAATTGTTTGGATTCACAAAATAAAAACGTGTGACATCATGGTCGAAGGGTTAATATGATTGATAGCATACTATTGTCAGCAAAACAGCATTGTCCAGGTGGAAGCTCACAGGGAAGGAACTAAGAAGTTAAGCGTGCTGAGGGTGGAGCAGTCTGAGGATGTGTGACCGACTAGGAAGTGTCACTAGAAGTGAGGTATTAAGAATGATTAGAGTTAAAAATAATTGAGACTAAAGGAAAACATAAACCTAAACCCCAAGCCCCAAAATGGGAAACATAAACCCTAAACCCCAAAATGAAAAAAAAAACAAAATGGGAAACATAAACCCTAAACCCAAAATGAGAAAAAAAAATTACAGAATATTTAGCACCGGTTCGTGTTAAGAACCGGGACGAAAGGTCTCCAGCCCCGTGGGCTCCTCCGGGGCCACGTGGAGGCCCTTTATTACCGGTTCGTAAGAAACCGGGACCAAGGGGGGGTGGCCTCTAGTCCCGATTGATTGGTCCCGGTTGCCAAACCGGGACTAAGGCCTCTAGAACCGGGAACAATGAGCCTTTTTCCACTAGTATGCCTGGTCGAGCTGCTGCTGAGAGCCGTGGTACTGTGGTGTTGGAGGAGCATCAAGGTGCCTGGTGCAGTCCTAGTGGATCCGTAGGCTGTATACGCTTGAGGAAAAGGTGCACGGTGCACCAGGACGAGCGCCTAGTAGTCCAGGAGATGGTGCACGCCAAGGCTGACCAGGTTGCCACGGTTGCTGTGTGTACGACTGATGCTGTTGTGTGTACTGCTGATGCTGGAGCTGGGCACGAGTGGGCAGCCCTGTCCATGATTAAACATCCATGGATTGTCGCTGTTGGCACGGCCACGCCCGCAGCCGCCGCCGCGGGAGTTGATGTAGTTGTAGGTGCCGCTGTTGTTGGGGTTGCCGCCGGCGCCGCGTCCGCCCCCGGAAGCGGGAGAACTAAGGTCTCGTCAGAGATGGTCTGTCCGACCTCACCCAGGGCTATTACCGCTATTACCGCTGGCCCAGAGAGCGGATGCAGCTGAGTGCTTTGCGTCAGTCTTCTTCTGGGCTTCCTCAAGGACAAGTGCGGAGCGAGTCTGTAGAAAGGATGGGAACGGCACTTGAAAAGGCAGAAACGAGCGAAGGTGTGCAAACTGTTCGTTAAGTCCTCGGAGCAGCGTGAGAACTAAGGTCTCATCAGAGATGGTCTATCCGACGTCACCTACGGCGCCGGCAAGGTTCTTGAGCTTGGCGCAGTACTTGGAGATGGATAGATCGCCTTGCGGGGTGTTGCGGAACTCCGCCTCGAGAGCGAAGGCCCTACTCTTCTTGTTGTCGCGAAAGAGATTGTCGATGGCGTCCCAAATTTGCTTGGCAGTGGAGCCGGGCGCCATGATGATGCCGAAGAGCTCGAGCGAGATCGAGCCGAAAATCCATGACAGGACGGTGAAGTCATCCCACCCCCACTCAGATGTGGGCGAGGTGTCGGAGGGGGTGGTGCCATTGTCGCCGAGGACATGCGCGGTGAGCCCGTAGCGGCCAAGCGTGACGAGAAACAATTCACGCCACTTGGCGTAGTTGGAATCCTTGAGGTCCAAGGTGATTGGTACGTGAGTTTTAATGGAGGCGACATATGAAGCAGAGGTGGTGGAGGGGCGCCATGGGTGATTTTCCCTTGGCGGCAGCTTCGCGGGCGAGCTCGTCTTCACGAGTCTTAGAGATCAGCCTCATGAGCTTCGAGTTCTTTCTCGCGAGCGGCAATCTCGTCAGGAGTCATGTCAGCTAAGGAGGAAGAGGCTAGGGTTTAGGATTGGTTTAGCAGGAGAGGATCATCTGATACCATGTAAGATGTGAAACTTTTGGGGGTGCAGATGGCACCCTCCTCAAAATATTCTCACGTATATATATATTGAGTACAAAGGTTTGCAAACTTGCATCACAAGTTTGGATACAACGTGTGCAATCCTAACTATACAAGAGATTAGGAAATACTAGATACTAGCAACCGGCAATGGTACGTACTGACGGAACAGCACCACGAGAACATCTTGTCTGACTGCATGGGTTCTCCAACAATTTGTTATCCTAATCTTGTCTGTCACGCAGTTTAGCTAGTTTGCTTTAATCCAGTTTAGTAGCTAGGCACGAGCCGTGTTTCTGTACGAGCCGTGCACGAGCCTGTTGCATCAGGTCAGGACTCGGTCGTTTTCTGTTTTTCAGTAGCATCGTGGTTTTGCACGATCAGGCCTCGTGGGATGGCGCGAGTCTACCAGATCGTAGCGTAGAGGTAGGATCCCTTACCAGCCACGTTTTCCCTTTGTTGTTGAATAAAATGAGAGAAAGAAACGAGAAAAGCCGTAAGGTTTACGCGGCACCAAAAAATCTTCAGACTCCATTGTTCTTTGCTCTCTGAATTTTGCTTGCAGCACTAGCGAGTTTCAGGTCCAGAACTGACAGGAGATGCACAACGGTGGCGGCAAAGTATCTGCTACGAAAGCAGATGACGGTGGGCAAGCATCCGCCATTTGAACGACCCAAACAAGCACTCCAGTAGGCCAACCACTACAAGAAGGAGGACATGAGACACACACAAGGAAACCCCCATGGACCGACGGCACAACAGGGACCTGATGCCGGCGGCAGGAGCAGGTGCTTCTTCGACGACGCCTTCAGGAAGAGGGAATGACCCCAAAGGATGACACGTTGACACCGAGGACGCCACCGTCGCCGGCCTTAGAGGCTTCTAACACTAGTGGAAAATGGGCCTTTCGTCCGGAGCATCCGTCCCGGCCGGGTTTGGGCCCGGGACTAATGGGAGCATTAGTCCCGGTTCCAACGGCTAGGAGCGCACGGGGGGCACGGCCAGGATTAGTCCCGGTTCAAATGGTACCTTTAGTCCCGGTTGGTGATACCAACCGGGACTAAAGGTGTTGCGGCAGGCTGGGGCCCCTGTGAGCCCCTTTAGTCCTGGTTGTAGATACCAACCCGAACTAATTAATTCCCTATATAAAGCACATCGTCCTGCCCGAGCCCTCAAGATGAATCCTCTCTGTTTCTTCCCCAAGCTCTAGTTGCTATAGTTCATCCTCTATTTTTCCCTCGATTTGTCAAGATTGGCTCTACCCCATCTATCCAAGGGTTCTAAAAGGTTAGCAACTTCATCCTTTCATCTCTAATTGCTAGTTTAGCTCATTTCATGATCTAGAAGTATAGTGATTTGTGGGTTTTAGTTTGGAAGTAATTAAGTGGGAGTATATTTGATTTATATGCAATTTGAGCTCAAATTAACTTCTTAGTTTGAATATGTGTAGGTGTGGTTTACTTAGTGTTGTCTCGTCCCTGTCCTCACCGCCGTCGATCGCCTGCGCCATCCCGTCGCCGGCTACCATCTTGGTGAGCCTCTTGTTCTTATCTTTTTTGTAAAAAAAAAAATCTTATTTGTATGATTTAGATAGTTACTTGTATAATTTTTTTACGTGTATGATTGTTTGTTATATATAGTGCCATAGTTTTGATATCCGTCCCGTCGGGCCCTCGTCCGGTTTATGATTCGGATGTGGTATATTATCTTTTATAACTATTTGTTTCATTTCGTGATTATGACAATTATGCCCACCAAGTTGACATAGATATTTTATCTAGGAGGTATGTGAACCGAAAATTCCAACCGACCCTCTTGTCGAGAAGTTAAATTTAGTTGAAAAAGAAAACAATGATTTGAAAGAAAAATTGAAATGAATTGAACAAGAGAAGATGAAATTAGAGTTGTATGTTGTCGATGTCGTCGATGATCACAAAATCAAGATGGATGCTATAAGCTTAAAGATTAGAAAGATTAGAAAATATGTCATTAATAAAGAGGCTTGATATCATTATGTTGTTGGATCAATTACTACCTTAGTTGCGATTTTGATCGCATTTGTTGTTACATTTAAATGTTTTAGATAGTTGTATGTTGTTTTATGAGAAGTATCTACGAACTTTATGTATATATTTTAGCAATAATAACATTTGGTCACTATTCTACTTTGGTTTTAATGTGATGAGCTTGTATTAATTTGGTCACTTCTCTATATTCATGATATATATAATGTAGATGAGTCGGCAATGGATGTACGATGACCAACGCTCTCCCGAGTTCATTAATGGCCTGCGTTATTTTATCAGTGTGGCTGAGACAAACAAGCGGAATGGTTTTATGTGTTGTCCATGTGGTGTCTGTAAGAAAAATAAGAATTACTCTTCCTCAAAAAACCTTCACAGCCACCTGTTTCGGTCCGGTTTCTTGTCCGGCTATAATTGTTGGACCAAGCACGGAGAAAGAGGGGTTATAATGGAAGACAATGAAGAAGAAGAGCATGATGAAAACTATCCTAGGTTCTCTGAATACGGTGGTACTACAATGGGGGAAGCTGAAGAAGAGGCATCAGATGAGCCCGCTGATGATGATCTTGGTCGGGCCATTGTTGATGCACAGAGAAACTGCGAAAGTGAGAAGGAGAGGTTGAAGTTGGAGCGCATGTTAGAGGATCACAAAAACTTGTTGTATCCAAATTGCGAATATGGCAAGAAAAAGTTGGGTACCACACTGGAATTGCTGCAATGGAAGGCAGAGAATGGTGTATCTGACAAGGAATTTGAAAAGTTGCTGAAAATAATAAAGAAGATGCTTCCAAAGGATAACGAATTGCCCGCCAGTACGTACGAAGCAAAGAAAGTTGTCTGCCCTCTAGGATTAGAGGTGCAGAAGATACATGCATGCCCTAATGACTGCATCCTCTACCGTGGTGAGGAGTACGAGAATTTGAATGCATGCCCGGTATGCGGTGCATTGCGCTATAAGATCAGCCGCGATGACCCTGGTGATGTTGAGGCGAGCGCCCCAGAAAGAGGGTTCCTGCCAAGGTGATGTGGTATGCTCCTATAATACCACGGTTGAAACGTTTGTTCTAAACAAAGAGCATGCCAAGTTGTTGCGATGGCACAAAGAAGACCGTAAGAAAGACGCGATGTTGAGACACCCCGCTGATGGGTCGCAGTGGAGAAAAATCGAGAGAGAGTTCCCGGGCTTTGCAGATGACGCAAGGAAATTAAGGTTTGGTCTAAGTAAGGATGGCATGAATCCTTTTGGGGAGCAGAGCTACAGTCATAGCACCTGGCCTGTGATTCTATGTATCTATAACCTTCCTCATTGGTTCTCATAACCAAAGTATTTCTTTCCCAAGACCACCTTATTATCAGAGAAAACCAAAAAGACCAGAAAAGTAGTTAGATGCCATTTTAATTAGGTAAATTTTGGTTAGCCACAACAAAAAGAAATACATAAATCAGTCGTCATTTAAACTTGATATGTCTATGGTCTCTATCTTGAAATCCTAGTCTGAAGAGTAGCATTTGTTTGGTTCAAATGAGGCAGATACCACGGTGTACAAATTTTGTAATAAAAATATAAGCGCCATTCATGAAAAGAAAAATCTAAAAGGGCAAAGGAAATTACTGATTGCATGAAGTTAGCACCGCTCACTTAATCTGTCGGATTATAATTAATAAAGAACTGTGAGGTGCAGTACCTTCCTCTAGAATATGTAGTACCGCTATGTAGTAACAAAGAAATATGAAGTGAGCAATACAAAAAAAGTTTAACACAAATTACATCCTGAAGGATATCTTGTTCGCCTATGCCTACGGTAAAAATTGGTTCCTCTAAGAAAAACATGCGACTTAAGAGCCTAACCCTATCTCCTTGCCGAAGAACATCAAGATTGATGTATATATCTATGTCCCGTGCAAACCATGATCGTCATGCAATTTGATCGATCCCTAACAATTCATCAAATACGTATAGAAATTAGGAGGAGATATACCGAGTAGTGAGCAGATCCACCCGCTGTTCTCAATGAAACTGCAATTTTGTACTTATGCCGATGAGATCAGATACAAACATGCAGTGTGGGTGATAATTCTTCTCAACGAACCTGCAATTTTATATTTACGCCGATGAAATCAAATACTAACCTGCAGTGTAGGAGATAAGTAAATCATACAGAAAACACAATAAGCAAGGAGATGAATGCGACCTTATTTTTATTTTTAGTACGTGATGAATCTGCAGCATCAATAGGCAAGAAGAACTGAACCCACGGGTGCAAATCTATTTGGAGAAACAAAATAATTTCAGATTATGAAGAAAATCAAATAACATGGTTCATACCAGAATCTGGAGAAAAAGAAATAAGATGGTTCGTACCCTATATAAACAAAAACTGTCCAAACAGGTTGAGAAATGCAAGCCAGAATTATGCAGCTCGTACGGAAATAGAATCTTGGTTGTATAATGTATTTCAATGTTAAAATTAGCACACTGTGGTCCATGTCTCAATTTTTTCAATTCAGATGTAGAACTTAAAAGTAATATCCTGACTTCTGCTAGTTGAGCCAACATTTCTGATATTAAAACTGCAGGAAACCAACGTAATACTCTCTCCTCGAAATCATTAATCAGCGGCTATTTCCTTTTTCTATAAGAATTTGGTGAGCAGCTGGCATATAAAAGGATATTTTTTACAGTAAGGAAGTAAATCACCTGGAAGGTGTGTTCTTGGCAGAGCATTGCACATTTGAGGCGATGGTCCTGTAGGGCGGATGGCTCCGGTGACATCCGCGAGCAATTGAAATCCAAAATCCATGAGCACAGGCATGACGTCCACAGCCCTGTAAGTAACAACAACCAACCAAAAATGTAACTCAGATTAAGCAAATCGACCAACAGAAGAGAAAAGGAAAGAGACACAAAAACATGAAGGAGACTTGAATTGGAAAGGGGGTGAAATTTAGGCGATCTAAATAACAAACTGGCCAAATCAATTAAGAATTCCAAATAATCATATACCATCAATCCGATGAAGAAGCTCTATCATGCAACCAATCCGGTAGCGGCTCAGTCTAGGGACAAATGAATAGACTTTAAAAATCATTCTACTTTGCAGCTATTAGCAGTTAAGCTTGTTTGTTCACACTCTATCTATCATGTAATCCCGATAGGTCTACAAAAAGTACAGATTAAGAAGCTAACAATTATAAGCATGACTGAACCAGAAAAACAATGTAAATATGTAATATACTCACCAGCACCACGTTAGTTCAATACTGCTTGGTTCAGTAATCTTGGTCATGTACAGACATAAACTTCTGTAATTTTATTAAGCATCTATGATCACGGCTATATAGTGATATTCACTTTGAGGCTCACCATGAGACTTGATAACCTGCACGCTGAAGCTGAACTAAATAAAATACTTAGTACTCATTATAGGAATGTGCCACCAGAAACCCGAGGCTGGTTACGGGTTACGGCATGGAATGAGTGAGGCTTTAAAGCATATATTTTTCCTGGGCAACAGTTCATAGTTCCTTCTAATGGAAGAACACATACTTCTGTACTCTTAAATCGCTTCTTTGCATTATGGACACCAAGACCCAATAATAAGAGATCAATCATAGAGGAAAATTTATACTGCACAGTGTAACCTTAACTAAACTGATGTTGGGAAATACATGAGATTTCGTATACATGTGAGCTATATTAAGTACTGAATCAATTTAAGTTTGGATTGGAAAGCACAACTCACGAATATATGACATCCAAGGTTTGTATGCACAGGTTAGATAGCAACCATAAACTCCAGAAAAGGTACTGCTAATAGTACCTAGCAGTACTGACGGAAGCAGAAGCAAATGCATTGGTCCCTCCTTCATCAATGAATTTACCTCCATGTAAAAACAATAGTATGGCACGATGAGGATGTCGTCTATGAAGATTCGGTGACACCTTCTTCACAGACGTAAAGATTAACTTCATTGATAAGCTAACCTTCAAGAAAATCAGCAAAGCACCACACAAAAATGATAAGAAGCATTGAATTGTCCTTGTATATTATAGAAGAATAAATATTTTGTACAAAAGGCTTAAAAAATTGTACATAAACTAAAAGTCTCAAGCAAAGGCGAAACTGTGCAGAAGGTACTTGTAGAAAAACTAAGGAAAATCGTTGCTTCCAATCGTTTGCCTTACGCTCTCTAAAATATGCCTAATGTTTTCTAACCCTATTGTCGATCCCATGTACACCAGTTTACTCATAATGAGGGATGCAAGAATGCTTACAAAGGTGAGACTGCAGCATTATATTCATTTAGTCAGCAGTAAAATTAGCACGGCACTGCATCAGCAGATCAACCAGGATAATGAAGATGAAGAAGCAAAAATGTAACTTTTGTGCCTGAGCAGCCGCATCTTGTAGACCAATCCGCCATCGCACATATACAGTGAAGCACTGGAGCCTTGGGGTCATCTCCTCTCCACCATATGGCAATGTAGGAGGTAATTTAGAGCTAACACAATTGGCGTCACAAAGCCTCCGGCGACCTACACGGGGAGCCCGAATCAGAGCGAGCGGGAGAGGGAGAAGAGGTGCAGGAGTAAGCAACCAAGATCGATCTCAGTGTACAGCTAAGAATAGAGATAGAATGTTTTGAAAAGAAGAGATGCAGGCAGCAGCACGTAGTCGGGCACCAACCCAGATCGAGGAAACACATGGTCTTACCTGTGAGGAGCGGAAGTTGAGGAGGGCCGGTGGGAGGAGGAGGAGCAGGTCGCGGATCGCGGACGTACGGTCGGGGAAGCACGGCCGGCGGCGGCAGTACGGCCGGCCGGCCTTGAGGTCCGGCGAGCAGCGGCGGCCCGGCTGGAGAAGGCCGGCCGACCTGAGCTCGGCCTCGCCGGCATGGCCACGGAGGAACTCGACCAGCTCCCTCACCTTCAGCTCCCGCACGGCGCGCGTCGCGTCGAGGCCGTGCGCGGAGAAGAGGTGGGTGGTGGACACGGCGCGGAGGCGCCTCCAGAGCGGGCTTGTGGGCGGCAGCCAGATGAAGGAGCGCTCGTGGTTGCCGAGCGCGCGCGCGACGTCGGTGACGGAACGCGCGGAGAGGATGTTGTCGTGCCTCTGCAGGACGTCGCGGGCGCTCGCGGCTGAGGAGGCGACGACGGCGGTGGTGGTGCCGAGCTTCAAGGAGATAACGGGGCCGTGTATCGCCGCGAGACGTGCCAAGGCGTGGTGCAGCTTGCCTTGGAAGTGGAAGACGTTGCCGAGGAGAGGGATGGCTCGCTGCAGCGCGAGGTCGGCGCCGTCGCCGTGCTGATGGCCGGAGACCAGTCGCCACGGCAAACCCTAGGCCGCGACCGGTCGATCTGAATCGCCGCCAGCGCGGCCACACGCACGCCGCCGTCCAACCAGCTCGACGGAGCGCCGTGCATGGAAGCACGCGCGCGGCGGCGAGCAGGCCAGCAGCGACGCCGTGGCTCCCTGGGCTGTCGCCGGCGAGGATCGATCTGAATCGGAGGAGGAGAGGTATTGCCAGCGCGGAGAGGAAGAGGGAAAGAAGACGAAGACAGCGGACGGTCAACCCAGCCGCCGAAGAAGCGAGGAGGGCGGTCGGTACCACCAGGAGCCGACACGTACGCATGTACGGTCCGGGACAGAGCATGCAAACCAAACGGGGCAAAACACTGTAGACACTGTTCACTTCTACAAGTGGGAGATCGCTAAATCGCTAAATCGGCCAGCTTTGATATAGTTAGTAATGCTTCTTGCTTTTTCAGATATCGATGAGTGCGATTTCATTACTTGCCCAAGTGGTTCCGAGTGCACCAACACGCTGGGAGGCTACGAGTGCCCATGCAAGCGTGGAATGAAACGCAATGGCAAAGAAGGACCCTGCACCGAGAAATTCCCCCTACCAGCAAAGCTGGCTGTTGGTAAGACTCCACATGATGCGGACATCTAGTTTTGTTGCTTTCTCTGCTAATGCTGTTGCACTTTGGAATCATGCGTCAAAGTGCAGCCTCTCATGCACTAGTGATACCTTCCCTCCTCTACTTCTTCCCTCACCAACACTCCATGCATCCTGCCTCTTCTTAATTCACCAGCAGCACTCCATGTATGCCTTCTCTCCTTCGCCTTCCTCATTGACACTCCATCCTTTCCTTCTCTCTTTTCATTCTTCCGATCCCTTATCTACATATAGATATTCACCCGAGGCAGCTTCCATCCACATGGGCATGCAGGACGACGGGCTGCATCTTTTACCTTCGACGAGTGCGTGACAACAGCGGCCGCAAGCAAGTGCAAGTCTCTGCAACATGTCGTATTGGCGGTATCGTTCGTATTGGCTAGAAGGTGCGCTACGCCAAAGTATATATATATATATATATATACTCTTCCATCAAATCAATCCCATCTCCATATGTGCAGTGCAGCGTGCAGCGTGATCCCATGCATCTCTCTCCACTAATTAGTAATTACCCCCCTTTTCTAAAACAGAATATGAAAGGGCAGAGAGGCTAGAGCAAGAAAATTCCCGACTGTCCAACGAGAAGCGTGAACTGGAGAGGCAACTGGCGGAGAAGACGAGGACTGCTCAGGTGTCCTCGACCCAGGTCTTCACACTGGGGCAGAAGGTGCGAGAGCTGGAGCGCCAAAACACCGGACTGTCCGGTGAGCTGGCCAAGCAAAGGGAGGACACCCGGAAGGCGGGCCTGCTTTTCATGAATGCTGCCGATAGGTACCAAGAGGAAGCCAAGAAGCAAATTAGGGCAAAGGCAGAGGAATTGGAGAACACGAGGAAGGCAGGTCTGATGCTAATGAACACCGCCGATACTTACCAAGAAGCGGCAAGGAAGCAAATTAAGGAGAAGGCGGAGGAGCTGGAGGACGCGAGGAAGGCGGTTTTGGCGCTCATGAAAGCAGCAGATGCGTACCAGGAAGAAGCGAAGAAGCAAATTAAGGATAAGGTGCAGGAGCTGAAGGTCATGGGGGCACAGAAGGCAGAGCTGGATGCGAGGGTAGAATCTTTGGAGTCGAGGCTCAAGGCAGCTCGGGCAAAGAACCTGGAGTTGGAGGATGATTATGGTAAGGTGAAGGCTGAAAATGATAACCTTCGGTTGGAGGTTGAGAGGTTCATGATGGAATTAGGTGCATTGGCGGAGGAGAAAGATGCGCTGCAAAGGCATTTGATGCTGAGAAGGAAGAAATCTTGACGGAATTGGAGGACCTTAAGATGAAGGTGGAGGTAACTCAAGCCAACAAGGATTTGATGGAGGGTGAAAATGATAAGCTTCAGTTGGACGCTTTCACAGGAATATAGCTTGCTGGAAAGCAGGGGCTGAGATGCTCAACATGTAATTAGGTACATTGCCTCAGGCGAAGGATGCAGAAATCATGAGATAATAAAGGATGCCTCAAGCGGAAACTTCCGAGCCATCAAGCATTTGGTGAAGGGTAAAAGTAATGGCAAGCTTTGGTCATCGGAGGTTTTGATAGCAGAGCATAGTCATAAATTCTATCAGAAGCTGAGGTTGAGAGGCTTAAGAAGAATATTTAGCCGGTATTTTTTCCTTGAGAACATTCATCACATCCTCTTTTTAGAAGAAAAATACTAAAAAAAATTGGTGTTGGAAATGAGCTTACATTTGATAACTAGACAATAATCGTGAGTTTGCTTATCAATATACACTGAGCACATTTATCTATATTATTAGATATATGCATGGTTCTCCGAGTCGTGTAACATGAACACAAACATATATTATACCCTTTTTATGTGTTGTATACTCAGCGTACGTACGTGTTTTGTAGCTTGTTTTCTCGAAGAAAAATACCTGGCTGTAGCAACATATATGAAGTGGTGATGGTAGACAGATGGAATAGAGCATAGAGGGAACTCTTTGTTTAATATTTTAAAATATGTTACTAGATTTTTTTTCGAGAATATGCCGTAGCACGTGTTTCATTAAGAGGAAAAAAAATTACACGACACAACTATGAGACAGCAGGTTACAAACCACTAAGAAGTAAACGACCTGAAACAGAATAGAGCAGCATGAAAAAGTGATGGGAGGGACCCCTGCCCTAGAACCCCGACGGACTAAACCTGCGAGAAAAAAGACCTTAATGCATATAGGTTGCCTACACTGAAGACCTAACCACGGTGACAAAGTATCGACCCAAGGAATACCAACAACATCGGCAGCAAAGCATCCGCCAGAACGGAGACCGCTGTGACCTTGGCGGCAAAGCATCCGCTATAGAAGAAACCAACGCAGTCTCGACAGCAAAGCATCTGCCAGAAAGGGACGACACGACAACAGCGGCAAAGCAAGCGCCAGAGAAGCAACGACGGCCAGGAAGGAGATGTTATCCTAATCTTGTCTGTCACGTAGTTTAGATAGTTTGCTTTAATTCAGTTTAGTAGCTAGGCACGAGCCGTGTTTCTGTACGAGCCGTACACGAGCCTGTTGCATCATGACTCGGTCGTTTTCCGTTTTTCAGTAGCATCGTGGTTTTACACGATCAGGCCTCGTGGGATGGCGCGAGTCTACCGGATCGTGGCGTAGAGGTAGGATCCCTTACCGGCCACGTTTTCCCTTTGTTGTTGAATAAAATGAGAGAAAGAAACGAGAAAAGCCGTAAGGTTTACACGGCACCAAAAAATCTTCAGACTCCATTGTTCTTTGCTCTCTGAATTTTGCTTGCAACACTAGCGAGTTTGAGGTCCAGATCTACCATGCTGACCTGCTGATCATCGCTCTGTGACTCCATCGCGGACACGGCGCCAGAGCCGCGGTAGGAGTCACGTTCGTCGTGGCGGCAACGAGATCGTCGTCCACGAGCACACGGTGCAGGAGCGGATCATCACCGGCAGCAACACGGTATGGCCATTTCTCACCGCCATGAACTACGTCGAGTGGGCTCTAGTGATGCAGATCAACATGGAGGCCAGCCTGATGTTCAGGCGGGACGCGGTGGAAGGCAACGCCAGCAGCGTGGCCAACGACAAGGCCGCGCTCGCGGCACTCCTGCGCTCAGTTCCCCCCGAGATGGTGGGCGCGCTCGCAGTGAACGGCATGGCCAAAGCCACGTGGGACGCGGTGCGCACCATGCGCGTCGGAGCTAATCTCGTCAAGGAGGCCACGGCGCAACGGCTGCGCAAGGAATTCGAGTGGATCGAGTTCCACGACGGCGAGACCCTCGACGCCTTCACCATGCGCATCATGCACCTCGTCAACAGGCTGCGCTCCCTCGGCGACACGGTGGAGGAAGCGAAGATCGTGCAGAAGATCTTGCGCGTCGTCCCAGAGCGCTACGCACAGATGGCGTGCTCCATCGAAACCCTCCTCGATCTGAACACCCTATCGGTTGAAGAACTGATCGGCGTCTGTGTTCCTCGGAGGGACGTGGCGGGGGATCGACGATGCGCGAGCGGCAGCCTGCTCCTCACGGAGGAGGAGTGGGAGGCCCGCAGGAAGCAGCGCGAGCAAGGGCAGGGCTCCGGCGACAACGGCAACGACCGCAAGAACGGCAAGCCCAAGAACAAGACCGGCAATGGCCGCAACGGCAGTGGCAACGGCAATGCCGGCAACGGTGAACGGGACATGTCCTGGGTAAAGTGTTACAATTGTAACCATATGGGTCACTTCTCCAAGCAGAAGGAGCGCAAGGGGCGAGCAAAAAAACCTTGTGCAAGGACAGAAGAGGAGCAGGCGTTGCTGATCGCAAGCCTGGACTCGCTCAACGTGGTATGTCCGAGCGCGAGGAGCGATCCAGGCTACGGCGACGAAGCAGGCGGTCACTGCGACACGGCTTGGTTTCTGGTGTTGTCCCTGCCCAAGGAGAAGATGAACTCACGCGAGCACACACACAGCACACAAGAACACACAGAGCTTTGGTGGCAACGCACTTCTGCCTTTTTCTCTTGTTCTTTTTGCTTTAATGAAACAAACCGATTACAACTCCTTTTAAAGGGGAGCAACGCACGGCCAAGCCACACATGGCTTGATCCGATTTCTACTCGCCACTAGCTGCATACATGCGCATGTTTGAGTCACTACCAAGTCTCCGGCTGTTACAAGCTAGCCACAACGGCACGAACACAGGCCTCAACTAACTGTGTCCACTTCTAGCTCACGTCCAGCTTATCTCATTTGACTTGGCTCCTGGTACTCCACGGACACATACATGCATGCAGATTAACACTAACCGAGCTGACCACTAACCTAGCTATTGACTAATCCTAGCCAACTTGTGTATGCAAGTACTCGACTAATGGCTGGCAGTCTAGCGCTGCACTGCACTCCCTCTATCGCTGCGTGCTGTGCTCTCTTGCCGATGCCCCTCTGCCATGTTTCATGCATACAACTAGCTCTAACATCATGCAATCAGAAATAACATGAGACTAAACCTATACAACAGATTAACACCAACACCTGGACTCCGGCACCAGCAACCACATGTGTGGGCGG
>CAMZMU010000117.1:2300611-2361316 GCA_947311845.1 Poa pratensis | reverse complement strand
GTCTTCTTCTGGGCTTCCTCAAGGACAAGTGCGGAGCGAGTCTGTAGAAAGGATGGGAACGGCACTTGAAAAGGCAGAAACGAGCGAAGGTGTGCAAACTGTTCGTTAAGTCCTCGGAGCAGCGTGAGAACTAAGGTCTCATCAGAGATGGTCTATCCGACGTCACTACGGCGCCGGCAAGGTTCTTGAGCTTGGCGCAGTACTTGGAGATGGATAGATCGCCTTGCGGGGTGTTGCGGAACTCCGCCTCGAGAGCGAAGGCCCTACTCTTCTTGTTGTCGCGAAAGAGATTGTCGATGGCGTCCCAAATTTGCTTGGCAGTGGAGCCGGGCGCCATGATGATGCCGAAGAGCTCGAGCGAGATCGAGCCGAAAATCCATGACAGGACGGTGAAGTCTCACACCCCCACTCAGATGTGGGCGAGGTGTCGGAGGGGGTGGTGCCATTGTCGCCGGGACATGCGCGGTGAGCCCGTTAGCGGCCAAGCGTGACGAGAAACAATTCACGCCACTTGGCGTAGTTGGAATCCTTGAGGTCCAAGGTGATTGGTACGTGAGTTTTAATGGAGGCGACATATGAAGCAGAGGTGGTGGAGGGGCGCCATGGGTGATTTTCCCTTGGCGGCAGCTTCGCGGGCGAGCTCGTCTTCACGAGTCTTAGAGATCAGCCTCATGAGCTTCGAGTTCTTTCTCGCGAGCGGCAATCTCGTCAGGAGTCATGTCAGCTAAGGAGGAAGGGCTAGGGTTTAGGATTGGTTTAGCAGGAGAGGATCATCTGATACCATGTAAGATGTGAAACTTTTGGGGGTGCAGATGGCACCCCTCCTCAAAATATTCTCACGTATATATATATTGAGTACAAAGGTTTGCAAACTTGCATCACAAGTTTGGATACAACGTGTGCAATCCTAACTATACAAGAGATTAGGAAATACTAGATACTAGCAACCGGCAATGGTACGTACTGACGGAACAGCACCACGAGAACATCTTGTCTGACTGCATGGGTTCTCCAACAATTTGTTATCCTAATCTTGTCTGTCACGCAGTTTAGCTAGTTTGCTTTAATCCAGTTTAGTAGCTAGGCACGAGCCGTGTTTCTGTACGAGCCGTGCACGAGCCTGTTGCATCAGGTCAGGACTCGGTCGTTTTCTGTTTTTCAGTAGCATCGTGGTTTTGCACGATCAGGCCTCGTGGGATGGCGCGAGTCTACCAGATCGTAGCGTAGAGGTAGGATCCCTTACCAGCCACGTTTTCCCTTTGTTGTTGAATAAAATGAGAGAAAGAAACGAGAAAAGCCGTAAGGTTTACGCGGCACCAAAAAATCTTCAGACTCCATTGTTCTTTGCTCTCTGAATTTTGCTGGCAGCACTAGCGAGTTTCAGGTCCAGAACTGACAGGAGATGCACAACGGTGGCGGCAAAGTATCTGCTACGAAAGCAGATGACGGTGGGCAAGCATCCGCCATTTGAACGACCCAAACAAGCACTCCAGTAGGCCAACCACTACAAGAAGGAGGACATGAGACACACACAAGGAAACCCCATGGACCGACGGCACAACAGGGACCTGATGCCGGCGGCAGGAGCAGGTGCTTCTTCGACGACGCCTTCAGGAAGAGGGAATGACCCAAAGGATGACACGTTGACACCGAGGACGCCACCGTCGCCGGCCTTAGAGGCTTCTAACACTAGTGGAAAATGGGCCTTTCGTCCGGAGCATCCGTCCGGCCGGGTTTGGGCCCGGGACTAAGGAGCATTAGTCCCGGTTCCAACGGCTAGGAGCGCACGGGGGGCACGGCCAGGATTAGTCCCGGTTCAAATGGTACCTTTTAGTCCGGTTGGTGATCAACCGGGACTAAAGGTGTTGCGGCAGGCTGGGGCCCCTGTGAGCCCCTTTAGTCCTGGTTGTAGATACCAACCCGAACTAATTAATTCCCTATATAAGCACATCGTCCTGCCCGAGCCCTCAAGATGAATCCTCTCTGTTTCTTCCCCAAGCTCTAGTTGCTATAGTTCATCCTCTATTTTTCCCTCGATTTGTCAAGATTGGCTCTACCCCATCTATCCAAGGGTTCTAAAAGGTTAGCAACTTCATCCTTTCATCTCTAATTGCTAGTTTAGCTCATTTCATGATCTAGAAGTATAGTGATTTGTGGGTTTTAGTTTGGAAGTAATTAAGTGGGAGTATATTTGATTTATATGCAATTTGAGCTCAAATTAACTTCTTAGTTTGAATATGTGTAGGTGTGGTTTACTTAGTGTTGTCTCGTCCCTGTCCTCACCGCCGTCGATCGCCTGCGCCATCCCGTCGCCGGCTACCATCTTGGTGAGCCTCTTGTTCTTATCTTTTTTGTAAAAAAAAAAATCTTATTTGTATGATTTAGATAGTTACTTGTATAATTTTTTTACGTGTATGATTGTTTGTTATATATAGTGCCATAGTTTTGATATCCGTTCCCGTCGGGCCCTCGTCCGGTTTATGATTCGGATGTGGTATATTATCTTTTATAACTATTTGTTTCATTTCGTGATTATGACAATTATGCCCACCAAGTTGACATAGATATTTTATCTAGGAGGTATGTGAACCGAAAATTCCAACCGACCCTCTTGTCGAGAAGTTAAATTTAGTTGAAAAAGAAAACAATGATTTGAAAGAAAAATTGAAATGAATTGAACAAGAGAAGATGAAATTAGAGTTGTATGTTGTCGATGTCGTCGATGATCACAAAATCAAGATGGATGCTATAAGCTTAAAGATTAGAAAGATTAGAAAATATGTCATTAATAAAGAGGCTTGATATCATTATGTTGTTGGATCAATTACTACCTTAGTTGCGATTTTGATCGCATTTGTTGTTACATTTAAATGTTTTAGATAGTTGTATGTTGTTTTATGAGAAGTATCTACGAACTTTATGTATATATTTTAGCAATAATAACATTTGGTCACTATTCTACTTTGGTTTTAATGTGATGAGCTTGTATTAATTTGGTCACTTCTCTATATTCATGTATATATAATGTAGATGAGTCGGCAATGGATGTACGATGACCAACGCTCCCGAGTTCATTAATGGCCTGCGTTATTTTATCAGTGTGGCTGAGACAAACAAGTGGAATGGTTTTATGTGTTGTCCATGTGGTGTCTGTAAGAAAAATAAGAATTACTCTTCCTCAAAAAACCTTCACAGCCACCTGTTTCGGTCCGGTTTCTTGTCCGGCTATAATTGTTGGACCAAGCACGGAGAAAGAGGGGTTATAATGGAAGACAATGAAGAAGAAGAGCATGATGAAAACTATCCTAGGTTCTCTGAATACGGTGGTACTACAATGGGGGAAGCTGAAGAAGAGGCATCAGATGAGCCCGCTGATGATGATCTTGGTCGGGCCATTGTTGATGCACAGAGAAACTGCGAAAGTGAGAAGGAGAGGTTGAAGTTGGAGCGCATGTTAGAGGATCACAAAAACTTGTTGTATCCAAATTGCGAATATGGCAAGAAAAAGTTGGGTACCACACTGGAATTGCTGCAATGGAAGGCAGAGAATGGTGTATCTGACAAGGAATTTGAAAAGTTGCTGAAAATAATAAAGAAGATGCTTCCAAAGGATAACGAATTGCCCGCCAGTACGTACGAAGCAAAGAAAGTTGTCTGCCCTCTAGGATTAGAGGTGCAGAGACATGCATCCTAATGACTGCATCCTCTACCGTGGTGAGGAGTACGAGAATTTGAATGCATGCCCGGTATGCGGTGCATTGCGCTATAAGATCAGCCGCGATGACCCTGGTGATGTTGAGGCGAGCGCCCCAGAAAGAGGGTTCCTGCCAAGGTGATGTGGTATGCTCCTATAATACCACGGTTGAAATGTTTGTTCTAAAACAAAGAGCATGCCAAGTTGTTGCGATGGCACAAAGAAGACCGTAAGAAAGACGCGATGTTGAGACCCCGCTGATGGGTCGCAGTGGAGAAAAATCGAGAGAGAGTTCCCGGGCTTTGCAGATGACGCAAGGAAATTAAGGTTTGGTCTAAGTAAGGATGGCATGATCCTTTTGGGGAGCAGAGCTACAGTCATAGCACCTGGCCTGTGATTCTATGTATCTATAACCTTCCTCATTGGTTCTCATAACCAAAGTATTTCTTTCCCAAGACCACCTTATTATCAGAGAAAACCAAAAAGACCAGAAAAGTAGTTAGATGCCATTTTAATTAGGTAAATTTTGGTTAGCCACAACAAAAAGAAATACATAAATCAGTCGTCATTTAAACTTGATATGTCTATGGTCTCTATCTTGAAATCCTAGTCTGAAGAGTAGCATTTGTTTGGTTCAAATGAGGCAGATACCACGGTGTACAAATTTTGTAATAAAAATATAAGCGCCATTCATGAAAAAAAATCTAAAAGGGCAAAGGAAATTACTGATTGCATGAAGTTAGCACCGCTCACTTAATCTGTCGGATTATAATTAATAAAGAACTGTGAGGTGCAGTACCTTCCTCTAGAATATGTAGTACCGCTATGTAGTAACAAAGAAATATGAAGTGAGCAATACAAAAAAAGTTTAACACAAATTACATCCTGAAGGATATCTTGTTCGCCTATGCCTACGGTAAAAATTGGTTCCTCTAAGAAAAACATGCGACTTAAGAGCCTAACCCTATCTCCTTGCCGAAGAACATCAAGATTGATGTATATATCTATGTCCCGTGCAAACCATGATCGTCATGCAATTTGATCGATCCCTAACAATTCATCAAATACGTATAGAAATTAGGAGGAGATATACCGAGTAGTGAGCAGATCCACCCGCTGTTCTCAATGAAACTGCAATTTTGTACTTATGCCGATGAGATCAGATACAAACATGCAGTGTGGGTGATAATTCTTCTCAACGAACCTGCAATTTTATATTTACGCCGATGAAATCAAATACTAACCTGCAGTGTAGGAGATAAGTAAATCATACAGAAAACACAATAAGCAAGGAGATGAATGCGACCTTATTTTTATTTTTAGTACGTGATGAATCTGCAGCATCAATAGGCAAGAAGAACTGAACCCACGGGTGCAAATCTATTTGGAGAAACAAAATAATTTCAGATTATGAAGAAAATCAAATAACATGGTTCATACCAGAATCTGGAGAAAAAGAAATAAGATGGTTCGTACCCTATATAAACAAAAACTGTCCAAACAGGTTGAGAAATGCAAGCCAGAATTATGCAGCTCGTACGGAAATAGAATCTTGGTTGTATAATGTATTTCAATGTTAAAATTAGCACTGTGGTCCATGTCTCAATTTTTTCAATTCAGATGTAGAACTTAAAAGTAATATCCTGACTTCTGCTAGTTGAGCCAACATTTCTGATATTAAAACTGCAGGAAACCAACGTAATACTCTCTCCTCGAAATCATTAATCAGCGGCTATTTCCTTTTTCTATAAGAATTTGGTGAGCAGCTGGCATATAAAAGGATATTTTTTACAGTAAGGAAGTAAATCACCTGGAAGGTGTGTTCTTGGCAGAGCATTGCACATTTGAGGCGATGGTCCTGTAGGGCGGATGGCTCCGGTGACATCCGCGAGCAATTGAAATCCAAAATCCATGAGCACAGGCATGACGTCCACAGCCCTGTAAGTAACAACAACCAACCAAAAATGTAACTCAGATTAAGCAAATCGACCAACAGAAGAGAAAAGGAAAGAGACACAAAAACATGAAGGAGACTTGAATTGGAAAGGGGGTGAAATTTAGGCGATCTAAATAACAAACTGGCCAAATCAATTAAGAATTCCAAATAATCATATACCATCAATCCGATGAAGAAGCTCTATCATGCAACCAATCCGGTAGCGGCTCAGTCTAGGGACAAATGAATAGACTTTAAAAATCATTCTACTTTGCAGCTATTAGCAGTTAAGCTTGTTTGTTCACACTCTATCTATCATGTAATCCGATAGGTCTACAAAAAGTACAGATTAAGAAGCTAACAATTATAAGCATGACTGAACCAGAAAAACAATGTAAATATGTAATATACTCACCAGCACCACGTTAGTTCAATACTGCTTGGTTCAGTAATCTTGGTCATGTACAGACATAAACTTCTGTAATTTTATTAAGCATCTATGATCACGGCTATATAGTGATATTCACTTTGAGGCTCACCATGAGACTTGATAACCTGCACGCTGAAGCTGAACTAAATAAAATACTTAGTACTCATTATAGGAATGTGCCACCAGAAACCCGAGGCTGGTTACGGGTTACGGCATGGAATGAGTGAGGCTTTAAAGCATATATTTTTCCTGGGCAACAGTTCATAGTTCCTTCTAATGGAAGAACACATACTTCTGTACTCTTAAATCGCTTCTTTGCATTATGGACACCAAGACCCAATAATAAGAGATCAATCATAGAGGAAAATTTATACTGCACAGTGTAACCTTAACTAAACTGATGTTGGGAAATACATGAGATTTCGTATACATGTGAGCTATATTAAGTACTGAATCAATTTAAGTTTGGATTGGAAAGCACAACTCACGAATATATGACATCCAAGGTTTGTATGCACAGGTTAGATAGCAACCATAAACTCCAGAAAAGGTACTGCTAATAGTACCTAGCAGTACTGACGGAAGCAGAAGCAAATGCATTGGTCCCTCCTTCATCAATGAATTTACCTCCATGTAAAAACAATAGTATGGCACGATGAGGATGTCGTCTATGAAGATTCGGTGACACCTTCTTCACAGACGTAAAGATTAACTTCATTGATAAGCTAACCTTCAAGAAAATCAGCAAAGCACCACACAAAAATGATAAGAAGCATTGAATTGTCCTTGTATATTATAGAAGAATAAATATTTTGTACAAAAGGCTTAAAAAATTGTACATAAACTAAAAGTCTCAAGCAAAGGCGAAACTGTGCAGAAGGTACTTGTAGAAAAACTAAGGAAAATCGTTGCTTCCAATCGTTTGCCTTACGCTCTCTAAAATATGCCTAATGTTTTCTAACCCTATTGTCGATCCCATGTACACCAGTTTACTCATAATGAGGGATGCAAGAATGCTTACAAAGGTGAGACTGCAGCATTATATTCATTTAGTCAGCAGTAAAATTAGCACGGCACTGCATCAGCAGATCAACCAGGATAATGAAGATGAAGAAGCAAAAATGTAACTTTTGTGCCTGAGCAGCCGCATCTTGTAGACCAATCCGCCATCGCACATATACAGTGAAGCACTGGAGCCTTGGGGTCATCTCCTCTCCACCATATGGCAATGTAGGAGGTAATTTAGAGCTAACACAATTGGCGTCACAAAGCCTCCGGCGACCTACACGGGGAGCCCGAATCAGAGCGAGCGGGAGAGGGAGAAGAGGTGCAGGAGTAAGCAACCAAGATCGATCTCAGTGTACAGCTAAGAATAGAGATAGAATGTTTTGAAAAGAAGAGATGCAGGCAGCAGCACGTAGTCGGGCACCAACCCAGATCGAGGAAACACATGGTCTTACCTGTGAGGAGCGGAAGTTGAGGAGGGCCGGTGGGAGGAGAGGAGCAGGTCGCGGATCGCGGACGTACGGTCGGGGAAGCACGGCCGGCGGCGGCAGTACGGCCGGCCGGCCTTGAGGTCCGGCGAGCAGCGGCGGCCCGGCTGGAGAAGGCCGGCCGACCTGAGCTCGGCCTCGCCGGCATGGCCACGGAGGAACTCGACCAGCTCCCTCACCTTCAGCTCCCGCACGGCGCGCGTCGCGTCGAGGCCGTGCGCGGAGAAGAGGTGGTGGTGGACACGGCGGGAGGCGCCTCAGAGCGGGCTTGTGGGCGGCAGCCAGATGAAGGAGCGCTCGTGGTTGCCGAGCGCGCGCGCGACGTCGGTGACGGAACGCGGGAGAGGATGTTGTCGTGCCTCTGCAGGACGTCGCGGGCGCTCGCGGCTGAGGAGGCGACGACGGCGGTGGTGGTGCCGAGCTTCAAGGAGATAACGGGGCCGTGTATCGCCGCGAGACGTGCCAAGGCGTGGTGCAGCTTGCCTTGGAAGTGGAAGACGTTGCCGAGGAGAGGGATGGCTCGCTGCAGCGCGAGGTCGGCGCCGTCGCCGTGCTGATGGCCGGAGACCAGTCGCCACGGCAAACCCTAGGCCGCGACCGGTCGATCTGAATCGCCGCCAGCGCGGCCACACGCACGCCGCCGTCCAACCAGCTCGACGGAGCGCCGTGCATGGAAGCACGCGCGCGGCGGCGAGCAGGCCAGCAGCGACGCCGTGGCTCCCTGGGCTGTCGCCGGCGAGGATCGATCTGAATCGGAGGAGGAGAGGTATTGCCAGCGCGGAGAGGAAGAGGGAAAGAAGACGAAGACAGCGGACGGTCAACCCAGCCGCCGAAGAAGCGAGGAGGGCGGTCGGTACCACCAGGAGCCGACACGTACGCATGTACGGTCCGGGACAGAGCATGCAAACCAAACGGGGCAAAACACTGTAGACACTGTTCACTTCTACAAGTGGGAGATCGCTAAATCGCTAAATCGGCCAGCTTTGATATAGTTAGTAATGCTTCTTGCTTTTTCAGATATCGATGAGTGCGATTTCATTACTTGCCCAAGTGGTTCCGAGTGCACCAACACGCTGGGAGGCTACGAGTGCCCATGCAAGCGTGGAATGAAACGCAATGGCAAAGAAGGACCCTGCACCGAGAAATTCCCCCTACCAGCAAAGCTGGCTGTTGGTAAGACTCCACATGATGCGGACATCTAGTTTTGTTGCTTTCTCTGCTAATGCTGTTGCACTTTGGAATCATGCGTCAAAGTGCAGCCTCTCATGCACTAGTGATACCTTCCCTCCTCTACTTCTTCCCTCACCAACACTCCATGCATCCTGCCTCTTCTTAATTCACCAGCAGCACTCCATGTATGCCTTCTCTCCTTCGCCTTCCTCATTGACACTCCATCCTTTCCTTCTCTCTTTTCATTCTTCCGATCCCTTATCTACATATAGATATTCACCCGAGGCAGCTTCCATCCACATGGGCATGCAGGACGACGGGCTGCATCTTTTACCTTCGACGAGTGCGTGACAACAGCGGCCGCAAGCAAGTGCAAGTCTCTGCAACATGTCGTATTGGCGGTATCGTTCGTATTGGCTAGAAGGTGCGCTACGCCAAAGTATATATATATATATATATATATATATACTCTTCCATCAAATCAATCCCATCTCCATATGTGCAGTGCAGCGTGCAGCGTGATCCCATGCATCTCTCTCCACTAATTAGTAATTACCCCCCTTTTCTAAAACAGAATATGAAAGGGCAGAGAGGCTAGAGCAAGAAAATTCCCGACTGTCCAACGAGAAGCGTGAACTGGAGAGGCAACTGGCGGAGAAGACGAGGACTGCTCAGGTGTCCTCGACCCAGGTCTTCACACTGGGGCAGAAGGTGCGAGAGCTGGAGCGCCAAAACACCGGACTGTCCGGTGAGCTGGCCAAGCAAAGGGAGGACACCCGGAAGGCGGGCCTGCTTTTCATGAATGCTGCCGATAGGTACCAAGAGGAAGCCAAGAAGCAAATTAGGGCAAAGGCAGAGGAATTGGAGAACACGAGGAAGGCAGGTCTGATGCTAATGAACACCGCCGATACTTACCAAGAAGCGGCAAGGAAGCAAATTAAGGAGAAGGCGGAGGAGCTGGAGGACGCGAGGAAGGCGGTTTTGGCGCTCATGAAAGCAGCAGATGCGTACCAGGAAGAAGCGAAGAAGCAAATTAAGGATAAGGTGCAGGAGCTGAAGGTCATGGGGGCACAGAAGGCAGAGCTGGATGCGAGGGTAGAATCTTTGGAGTCGAGGCTCAAGGCAGCTCGGGCAAAGACCTGGAGTTGGAGGATGATTATGGTAAGGTGAAGGCTGAAAATGATAACCTTCGGTTGGAGGTTGAGAGGTTCATGATGGAATTAGGTGCATTGGCGGAGGAGAAAGATGCCGCTGCAAAGGCATTTGATGCTGAGAAGGAAGAAATCTTGACGGAATTGGAGGACCTTAAGATGAAGGTGGAGGTAACTCAAGCCAACAAGGATTTGATGGAGGGTGAAAATGATAAGCTTCAGTTGGACGCTTTCACAGGAATATAGCTTGCTGGAAAGCAGGGGCTGAGATGCTCAACATGTAATTAGGTACATTGCCTCAGGCGAAGGATGCAGAAATCATGAGATAATAAGGATGCCTCAAGCGGAAACTTCCGAGCCATCAAGCATTTGGTGAAGGGTAAAAGTAATGGCAAGCTTTGGTCATCGGAGGTTTTGATAGCAGAGCATAGTCATAAATTCTATCAGAAGCTGAGGTTGAGAGGCTTAAGAAGAATATTTAGCCGGTATTTTTTCCTTGAGAACATTCATCACATCCTCTTTTTAGAAGAAAAATACTAAAAAAAATTGGTGTTGGAAATGAGCTTACATTTGATAACTAGACAATAATCGTGAGTTTGCTTATCAATATACACTGAGCACATTTATCTATATTATTAGATATATGCATGGTTCTCCGAGTCGTGTAACATGAACACAAACATATATTATACCCTTTTTATGTGTTGTATACTCAGCGTACGTACGTGTTTTGTAGCTTGTTTTCTCGAAGAAAAATACCTGGCTGTAGCAACATATATGAAGTGGTGATGGTAGACAGATGGAATAGAGCATAGAGGGAACTCTTTGTTTAATATTTTAAAATATGTTACTAGATTTTTTTTCGAGAATATGCCGTAGCACGTGTTTCATTAAGAGGAAAAAAAATTACACGACACAACTATGAGACAGCAGGTTACAAACCACTAAGAAGTAAACGACCTGAAACAGAATAGAGCAGCATGAAAAAGTGATGGGGGGACCCCTGCCCTAGAACCCCGACGGACTAAACCTGCGAGAAAAAAGACCTTAATGCATATAGGTTGCCTACACTGAAGACCTAACCACGGTGACAAAGTATCGACCCAAGGAATACCAACAACATCGGCAGCAAAGCATCCGCCAGAACGGAGACCGCTGTGACCTTGGCGGCAAAGCATCCGCTATAGAAGAAACCAACGCAGTCTCGACAGCAAAGCATCTGCCAGAAAGGGACGACACGACAACAGCGGCAAAGCAAGCGCCAGAGAAGCAACGACGGCCAGGAAGGAGATGTTATCCTAATCTTGTCTGTCACGTAGTTTAGATAGTTTGCTTTAATTCAGTTTAGTAGCTAGGCACGAGCCGTGTTTCTGTACGAGCCGTACACGAGCCTGTTGCATCATGACTCGGTCGTTTTCCGTTTTTCAGTAGCATCGTGGTTTTACACGATCAGGCCTCGTGGGATGGCGCGAGTCTACCGGATCGTGGCGTAGAGGTAGGATCCCTTACCGGCCACGTTTTCCCTTTGTTGTTGAATAAAATGAGAGAAAGAAACGAGAAAAGCCGTAAGGTTTACACGGCACCAAAAAATCTTCAGACTCCATTGTTCTTTGCTCTCTGAATTTTGCTTGCAACACTAGCGAGTTTGAGGTCCAGATCTACCATGCTGACCTGCTGATCATCGCTCTGTGACTCCATCGCGGACACGGCGCCAGAGCCGCGGTAGGAGTCACGTTCGTCGTGGCGGCAACGAGATCGTCGTCCACGAGCACACGGTGCAGGAGCGGATCATCACCGGCAGCAACACGGTATGGCCATTTCTCACCGCCATGAACTACGTCGAGTGGGCTCTAGTGATGCAGATCAACATGGAGGCCAGCCTGATGTTCAGGCGGGACGCGGTGGAAGGCAACGCCAGCAGCGTGGCCAACGACAAGGCCGCGCTCGCGGCACTCCTGCGCTCAGTTCCCCCCGAGATGGTGGGCGCGCTCGCAGTGAACGGCATGGCCAAAGCCACGTGGGACGCGGTGCGCACCATGCGCGTCGGAGCTAATCTCGTCAAGGAGGCCACGGCGCAACGGCTGCGCAAGGAATTCGAGTGGATCGAGTTCCACGACGGCGAGACCCTCGACGCCTTCACCATGCGCATCATGCACCTCGTCAACAGGCTGCGCTCCCTCGGCGACACGGTGGAGGAAGTGAAGATCGTGCAGAAGATCTTGCGCGTCGTCCCAGAGCGCTACGCACAGATGGCGTGCTCCATCGAAACCCTCCTCGATCTGAACACCCTATCGGTTGAAGAACTGATCAGGCGTCTGTGTTCCTCGGAGGGACGTGTGGCGGGGGATCGACGATGCGCGAGCGGCAGCCTGCTCCTCACGGAGGAGGAGTGGGAGGCCCGCAGGAAGCAGCGCGAGCAAGGGCAGGGCTCCGGCGACAACGGCAACGACCGCAAGAACGGCAAGCCCAAGAACAAGACCGGCAATGGCCGCAACGGCAGTGGCAACGGCAATGCCGGCAACGGTGAACGGGACATGTCCTGGGTAAAGTGTTACAATTGTAACCATATGGGTCACTTCTCCAAGCAGAAGGAGCGCAAGGGGCGAGCAAACCTTGTGCAAGGACAGGAAGAGGAGCAGGCGTTGCTGATCGCAAGCCTGGACTCGCTCAACGTGGTATGTCCGAGCGCGAGGAGCGATCCAAGGCTACGGCGACGAAGCAGGCCGGTCACTGCGACACGGCTTGGTTCCTGGTGTTGTCCTGCCCAAGGAAGAAGATGAACTCACGCGAGCACACACACAGCACACAAGAACACACAGAGCTTTTGGTGGCAACGCACTTCTGCCTTTTTCTCTTGTTCTTTTTGCTTAATGAAACAAACCGATTACAACTCCTTTTAAAGGGGAGCAAACGCACCGGCCAAGCCACACAGGCTTGATCCGATTTCTACTCGCCACTAGCTGCATACATGCGCATGTTTGAGTCACTACCAAGTCTCCGGCTGTTACAAGCTAGCCCACAACGGCACGAACACAGGCCTCAACTAACTGTGTCCACTTCTAGCTCCACGTCCAGCTTATCTCATCTTGACTTGGCTCCTGGTACTCCACGACACATACATGCATGCAGATTAACACTAACCGAGCTGACCACTAACCTAGCTCTTGACTAATCCTAGCCAACATGTGTATGCAAGTACTCGACTAATGGCTGGCAGTCTAGCCGCTGCACTGCACTCCCTCTATCGCTGCGTGCTGTGCTCTCTTGCCGATGCCCCTCTGCCATGTTTACATGCATACAACTAGCTCTAACATCATGCAATCAGAAATAAACATGAGACTAAACCTATACAACAAGATTAACACCAACACCTGGACTCCGGCACCAGCAACCACATGTGTGGGCGGCGCAAATTCTTCTCAGAGTGGACACGAGCGTCCGCGGCTTCGTCAAGCTCGGCGACGACACGTCCGTGGAGATCGGGGGCGTGGCACGATCCTGTTCACGTGCCGGAGCGGGGAACACCTCACGCTGTCAGAGGTGTACTTCATACCCCTGCCTCTGCAGCAGCATCGTGTCGCTCGGACAACTCGACGAGATCAGGTTCGACAAATGCATCCGGCACGGGTGGCTCCAGCTGCGCGACGCAGACGGTCGCCTAATCGCCCGCGTGCCACGGAGCCGTGGGCGACTCTACGTGCTCCACGCCTCCACCTGATCCTGGCACGACCAGTGTGCCTCGCCCGTGCACGGTGGCGAGGATGCCTGGCGCTGGCACGCACGCTACGGGCACATGCACTTCGACGCGCTCTGACGGCTGGCGCGCAACGACATGGAGCACGAGCTTCCTCTGCTCAACGAAATCGAGCGCCTCTGCGACGCGTGCCTCGCCGGCAAGCACAAGCGCGCGCCGTTTCCACGTCAAGCTTTCAACCGCGCCGACAAGCAGCTGGGCCTGGTACACGCAGATTTGTGCGGCCCCATCGATCCAGCGACGCCGGGAGGGAAACGTTATTTCCTTCTGCCGGTGGATGGCCATAGTCGGTACATGTGGATATCTTTGCTTGCCCAAAGGATCAGGCATCTGCGGCAATCAAGAAGTTCCAAGCAGCGGCTGAGTTAGAGAGCGGGCACAAGCTGAAGCTGCTACGCACGGACCGCGGGGTGAATTCACTTCCAAGGAGCTCGGGGAGTTCTTCTCCGACCATGGTGTGCAGCGGCAGTTGATGGCACCGTACACGCCGCAGCAAAACGGAGTGGTCGAACGCCGCAACCAAACTGCTGTCGGCATGGCACGCTGTCTGCTGAAGGCAAAGGGCGTGCCACCGAGGTTCTAGGGAGAGGCTGTCACTACGGCATTTTATCTCCTCAACCGCGGGACAACGAAGAGCGTGACGGCAAGACGCCTTACGAGCCTTGGTGCGGTCCGTCCCAGTGTGCATCATCTGCACATTTTTGGCTGCGTGGTCCACGTCAAGACCGCACGGCCAAACCTGAAGAAGCTTGAGGACAGAAGCACGCCGATGGTCCTGTTCGGCTACGAGCCGGCAGCACCGCGTACCGCGTCTACGACCCCGCCGCGGACCATGTCCATGTGTCCCGCGACGTCATCTTCGACGAGGATGCGGTTTGGGACTGGACGAGCAGGGGGAGCGTTACCGCGGGCTAGAGACGTTCGCCATCGAGCACTTCGCCGTCCCTCCTGCAGGTGATGGCATCAGCTGGAACACGACGCACACGGAGAGCGCGCTGGACACGCACGAGGAGAACAGGCCTGCCTCGGCTGAGGCAGCACGCTCACCCCCCCTCCAGCAACTCCGTCCATGCCACCCCCACCGGAGGGAGTTTGTCTCTCGCCAACCAACGCGTCGCAGCCGTCACCGGGCGAGGAGGCGCCTCGCCGGTACCGCACCCTTGACAACCTCTTCGACGCGACCGACCAGGTTGATCCGGCATACAGCGACGTGTGCCTCTTCTCCGCCGACAAACCAGCAAGCTTTGCAGAGGCGGAGAAGGACAAGGAGTGGTGCGCCGCTATGATGGAAGAGATGGCGAGCATTGAGACGAACAAGACCTGGCGGCTCACGCAGCTACCGCCGGGACCGCGCCATTGGGCTCAAATGGGTTTTGAAACTCAAGAGAGATGCCAATAGCGAGGTGATCAAGCGCAAGGCGCGTCTGGTGGCCAAGGGGTACGTGCAGCGGCAGGGGGTGGACTACAAGGAAGTTTTCGCCACTGTCGTGAGGATGGAGACGGTGCGCGTGATGATCGCTCTCGCCGCGCACACGGGTGGCTGATTAACCACATGGACGTGAAAACGGCCTTCCTCAACGGTGACTTGATTGAGGAGGTGTGCGTTGAACAACCTCCTGGCTTCGCCGTCGACGGAGAGGAGCACAAGGTGCTCTGACTGCAGAAGGCCATGTGCGGGCTGCGCCAGGCGCCGAGGAGCTGACAAGGTTCAAACTTGAGATGACTAACCTTTTCAGGATGAGTGACCTCGGTGAGCTCAGCTTCTATCTGGTCATCGAGGTGCAGCAACAGAGTGGCCTGATCACGCTCCAGCAGGCCGCGTATGCTCGGAAACTGTTGCAGAAAGCAGGGATGGAGGACTGCAACCCCTGCGCTGTGCCAATGGAGGCATGGCTGAAGCTGAGGAAGACCGGCGGCGGTGAGCCGATCGACGCCACCTTCTACTGCAGCATCGTGGGGAGCTTGAGGTAACTCGTTCACATGAGGCCCGACATCACCTACGCCATCGGCTGTTAGCCGTTTCATGAAGGCGACCACGACGGTACACCTTGCTGCGGTGAAACACCTTCTACGGTATGTGGCAGGCACGCTGAACCTTGGTGTGTCCTACAGGAAGGGACATGGAGCACCTGAGTTGCTGGGTACAGCGACGCCGATCTGGCCGGCGACGTCAATGATCGGAAGAGCACGACTAGACTGATTTTTCCTCGGCCAAAGCCCCGTCAGCTGGCAATCTCAGAAGCAACGAGTGGTGGCTACGTCATCATGCGAGTCAGAGTATATCGCTGCCGCCACCACTGCCTGCCAGGGCATCGGGCTCAGTAGACTCCTCGGTGAGCTACTGAATGAGAAACCACGAGCGCCGAAGCTGTTGGTGGACAACAAGTCGGCGATATCTCTCAGCAAGAACCCCGTGTTCCACGATCGTAGTAAGCATATCGACACCCGGTATCACCTCATTCGAGATTATGTTGAGCAGGGTGATCTTGAGATCGACTACGTCCGCTCGGAGGGCCAGCTCGCTAACATCCTGACGAAAGCTCTTGGGCGCATCCGTTTTCAGGAGCTGGGGAGCAGAATCGCATGTCTGAAATAATCTGACGACAAGATTACGGGGGAGATTTGTGTATAAGATGTGAAACTTTTGGTGCTGCAGATCGCACGCCTCCTCAATCTATTCTCACGTATACATATATTGAGTACAAAGGTTTGCAAACTTGCATCACAAGTTTGGATACAACGTGTGCAATCCAAACTATACAAGAGATTAGGAAATACTAGATACTAACAACGGCAATGGTACGTACTGACGGAACAGCACCACGAGAACATCTTGTCTGACTGCATGGGTTCTCCAACACGCCCCCGCAGGCTGAACCGAGGAGTGTAGCGATGTGAAGACTGGACCGAAATTCCTGAAATAAAGTTGTAGGCAGTCCTTTGGTGAAAATATCGGCAAACTGAGACGTCGAAGGAACATGGAGAACCCGTACTATGCCAAGTGGTACCTTCTCGCAAACAAAGTGAATGTCGAGCTCAATATGCTTCGTGCGCCGATGCTGCACAGGGTTAGCTGACAAATATACAGCACTCACATTGTCGCAGTAGACGGTAGTAGCACTCTCGATAGGACAATGAAGCTCCTGAAGAAGCTGCCGGACCCAGCACGACTCAGCTACGGCAGATGCCACTGCTCGGTATTCTGCCTCTGCACTAGAACCGTCGTTTGGCGATGAGCTGACCAGGAGATCAGATTATCACCCAAGAACATACAAAACCCTGATGTCGAGCGTCGAGTATCCGGGCATCTGGCCCAATCAGCATCCGAATATGCAGTGAGAGAATGAGATGATGAAGAGTGAATGGAGAGACCGTGATTTGGTGTGCCCTTAAGATAACGAAGAATGCGTTGATGAGAAGGAGATAAGGCTCTCGAGGATCATGCATATGGAGACAAACCTGTTGGACGGCATAAGCAATGTCTGGACGGGTTAAAGTAGCATATTGAATGGCTCCGGCCATGCTCCGATAAAATGAAGGATCCGCTACACGAGCACCGTCAGAGGCAGACAGTTTGGCTTTGGGGTCGACTGGAGTTAGAACAGGATGGCAATCACGCATACCAGCACGGGCTAAAATGTCCAAGATATACTGACGTTGAGATAAATGAAGACCAGTAGCAGTACGTGTGACCGAGATACCAAGAAAATGGTGGAGTGGTCCAAGATCCTTCATAGCGAACTCATTGCTGAGCATGTGAATAATAGAACGAAGTAAAGAAGTAGTTGATGCTGTGAGAATAATATGGTCGACATAAATCAAAAGATAGGCTGTGGCGGAATTACGATGAAATATGAAGAGGGAAGCATCGGATTTTGATTCAGTGAATCCCATGGATCGTGCGAAAGAAGCAAAGCGATGAAACCATGCACGAGGGGCTTGTTTAAAACCATAGAGCGACTTGAGGAGGCGACACACATGAGTAGGATGGTTAGGGTCGATGAAACCTGAGGGATGCTGACTGTACACTACCTCATCAAGATGGCCGTGAAGAAAGGCATTTTTTACAGCTAGTTGGTGAATGGGCCAAGAATTAGTTGTCGCGAGAGAGAGGACAATGCGAATTGTAGCCGGCTTAACTACAGGACTAAAGGTTTCATCGAAGTCCACTCTCGGTTGTTGAGAGAAGCCGCGAACAACCCAACGCGCCTTATGATGAGAAAGAGAACCATCGGGGTTGTATTTGCGACGGAAGATCCACTTTCCGCTCACGATATTTGCACCGGGAGGGGCAGGAACAAGTGTCCAAGTTTTGTTGAGGGTGAGGGCATCAAATTCCTCTTGCATGGCTTGATGCCAGGAGGGATCGCGTAGAGCTGTGAGGTAGTTATGAGGAAGAGGAGAAGTGCCGATAGAGGATAGGTTTAAGCGTGGAGGAAGATGACCAGTGACTGAACGTGTACGATGCATAATTGGAGGTGGTGGGGTATGTTTTGAGAGGAAGTAGGGTCAGGAATAGAACGCCCAGCCGAAGCTAGTGGCGACTGCTGAAATACAGGAGGTGAGTGCGGTGAGGATGGACCAGGAGAAATAGGACTAGTGATATAGTAGGCGATGGTGGTATACGTGAGCCATGTTGGCTGGCCCATCATGGGATGGTGCATGCGCATCTGATCTGGGAGAATCTGAGGTACGTGCTGGTGTTTGTACTAGCACTACCGGAAAATCGAAATTTGCCGTGCGGCTAGGTCTGTGCCGTGAGCCTCCAGAACTCGGAACACGGCAACGAATACTTTGCCGTGAATGCCACAGAAGCATCACGGCAAAGTAACAACACACGGCATAATAGGAAACAACACACGGCAAATAAACACTACACGGCATACAAACCTTTGCCGTGATCCTTCGTATACATGCACGGCACACATGTTGACCAGGATCCCAAACTCTGCCGCCGTCGCCAATATTTCGCGGGAAATGAATTTGCACTGGCGGGAAACCTCTTTGCCGTGCGCTTGTAGAAACATACACGGCAGAGAGTGGACAAAATTTCCCGCGCACTAATAATTTGGCGGCAAAAGCTTTGCCGTGCAACACAAGAGAGGCATCACGGCAAACAAACTCTTTGCCGTGCGCCTAGATGTGCCCCGCACGGCAAAGAATGATATGCCGTGTGCCTTTTGAAAATCTGCACGGCATATTGCTATTTTCCCTTATTTGCTTTTTTTCCCCTTTTTGGGTAAAATGGCTACTATTTTTACTTGATACAAATTTGGACATAAAAATTTGAGAGCTAATATTTTTGGACATAAAATGAGAGCTAATATTTTTTGGACATAAAATGAGAGCTAAAATTTGAGATTCTTCACAAAAGAAACCTCATATTTTGGACATAAAATGAGAGCTAATATTTTTAAATTTTTACTTGATACAAATTTTAAACAATTATTCACTACCGGAAAATCGATATTTGTGAAACAATTTTTACTTGATACAAAGTAAACC
The DNA here is from genome assembly GCA_947311845.1 of Poa pratensis. NCBI lineage: Eukaryota > Viridiplantae > Streptophyta > Magnoliopsida > Poales > Poaceae > Poa > Poa pratensis. Next base: position 2,342,183 of record CAMZMU010000117.1, on the reverse strand, counting down.
TCCAGCTATCTAGTGACAGTTTGCTAGCCCTGAAACACATGTCTATAAGAACCATGTTGAGCAAAGAATCAGCTAACCAGCTGGCCATGCGTCTGTCACTTTCTCTTCCTACCCCTGCTGTGGTGAAGTCAAAGCCATACTGGACAATCTCACAGGTGTTGCAAAGTGCGTTGCCAGCAGAATTGACTTGTGAAGGGGACAGATTCCTAGTCAGGACAGTACAGTCGTAAAACTTGATCTTGCCAAAGAATCCGTTCAGGCCTCATTCTCGGATCTAGTGTCTTCCGTTCTTGGTGTGAAGGGTCCTGGAGACGCGCTCCAATTCTTGAATGCACTGCAGCCCTGTTGATGGAATTTTTGCTTCTGGATGGTTTTAGTGTAAGTTAGCAAGATTTTAGTGTGCCCAAGATTCTGTTGATCTCGGGACTCCGAGGTGTGACCGGTTTTTCCAGCGGATTCAGGGTTTCGCCGAAGCGGGGCCCCGGAGCGTCGGAACCCCACCCAAACCTAGGTTGTGCCATACCATATGTATACAAGTGTGTTGGGTGTTGTAAATGTGCAATATCCTACTCCTAGGTGTGACCGGCTTCACCGGCTTCACTTTCTCTCTACTGAGTTTCTGCACTTAGAGGTGAAAACTCCCCTTTCGGGCGAACCGGATGGAATCTTGTGTCGATTTGGGGTAGACTTTGGTTTCTCATGTTCCTATGGCCTAAACTAACACAACCAAGCAAAAAAGTCCACTGGGCTACCCCCTTTCGACGCACGTCTATGGGGGTACACGAAAACGTTAGGGTTTTTCCAGCGGATTCAGTGTTTCGCCGAAGCGGGGCCCGGAGCATCGGAACCCACCAAACCTAGGTTGTGCCATACCATATGTATACAAGTGTGTTGGGTGTTGTAAATGTGCAATGTCCTACTCCTAGGTGTAACCGGCTTCACCGGCTTCACTTTCTCTCTAGTGAGTTTCTGCACCTACAGGTGAAAACTCCCCTTTCGGGCGAACCGGATGGAATCTTGTGTCGATTTGGGGTAGACTTTGGTTTCTCATGTTCCTATGACCTAACCTAACACAACCAAGCAAAAAGTCCACTGGGCTACCCCCTTTCGACGCACGTCTATGGGGGTACACGGAAACGTTAGGGTTTTTCCAGCGGATTCAGGGTTTCGCCGAAGCGGGGCCCCGGAGCGTCGGAACCCCGCCCAAACCTAGGTTGTGCCATACCATGTGTATACAAGTGTGTTGGGTGTTGTAAATGTGCAATATCCTACTCCTAGGTGTGACCGGCTTCACCGGCTTCACTTTCTCTCTAGTGAGTTTCTGCACTTAGAGGTGAAAACTCCCCTTTCGGGCGAACCGGATGGAATCTTGTGTCGATTTGGGGTAGACTTTGGTTTCTCATGTTCCTATGGCCTAACCTAACACAACCAAGCAAAAAAGTCCACTGGGCTACCCCTTTCGACGCACGTCTATGGGGGTACACGAAAACGTTAGGGTTTTTCCAGCGGATTCAGGGTTTCGCCGAAGCGGGGCCCCGGAGCGTCCGAACCCCACCCAAACCTAGGTTGTGCCATACCATATGTATCCAAGTGTGTTGGGTGATGTAAATGTGCAATGTCCTACTCCTAGGTGTAACCGGCTTCACCGGCTTCACTTTCTCTCTAGTGAGTTTCTGCACTTAGGTGAAAACTCTACTTTCGGGCGAACCGGATGGAATCTTGTGTCGATTTGGGGTAGACTTTGGTTTCTCATGTTCCTATGACCTAACCTAACACAACCAAGCAAAAAGTCCACTGGGATACCCCCTTTCGACGCACGTCTATGGGGGTACACGGAACGTTAGGGTTTTTCCAGCGGATTCAGGGTTTCGCCGAAGCGGGGCCCCGGAGCGTCGGAACCCCGCCCAAACCTAGGTTGTGCCATACCATGTGTATAAATGTGTTGGGTGTTGTAAATGTGCAATATCCTACTCCTAGGTGTGACCGGCTTCACCGGCTTCACTTTCTCTCTAGTGAGTTTCTGCACTTAGAGGTGAAAACTCCCCTTTCGGGGCGAACCGGATGGAATCTTGTGTCGATTTGGGGTAGACTTTGGTTTCTCATGTTCCTATGGCCTAACCTAACACAACCAAGCAAAAAAGTCCACTGGGCTACCCCCTTTCGAGCGCGTCTATGGGGGTACACGAAAACGTTAGGGTTTTTCCAGCGGATTCAGGGTTTCGCCGAAGCGGGGCCCCGGAGCGTCAGAACCCCACCCAAACCTAGGTTGTGCCATACCATGTATACAAGTGTGTTGGGTGATGTAAAGTGCAATGTCCTACTCCTAGGTGTAACCGGCTTCACCGGCTTCACTTTCTCTCTAGTGAGTTTCTGCACTTAGAGGTGAAAACTCCCCTTTCGGGCGAACCGGATGGAATCTTGTGTCGATTTGGGGTAGACTTTGGTTTCTCATGTTCCTATGACCTAACCTAACACAACCAAGCAAAAAAGTCCACTGGGCTACCCCCTTTCGACGCACGTCTATGGGGGTACACGGAAACGTTAGGGTTTTTCCAGCGGATTCAGGGTTTCGCCGAAGCGGGGCCCCGGAGCGTCGGAACCCCGCCCAAACCTAGGTTGTGCCATACCATGTGTATACAAGTGTGTTGGGTGTTGTAAATGTGCAATATCCTACTCCTAGGTGTGACCGGCTTCACCGGCTTCACTTTCTCTCTAGTGAGTTTCTGCACTTAGAGGTGAAAACTCCCCTTTGGGGCGAACCGGATGGAATCTTGTGTCGATTTGGGGTAGACTTTGGTTTCTCATGTTCCTATGACCTAACCTAACACAACCAAGCAAAAAAGTCCACTAGGCTACCCCCTTTCGACGCACGTCTATGGGGGTACACGGAAACGTTAGGGTTCTTCCAGCGGATTCAGGGTTTCGCCGAAGCGGGGCCCCAGAGCGTCGGAACCCCGCCCAAACCTAGGTTGTGCCATACCATGTGTATAAAGTGTGTTGGGTGTTGTAAATGTGCAATATCCTACTCCTAGGTGTGACCGGCTTCACCGGCTTCACTTTCTCTCTAGTGAGTTTCTGCACTTAGAGGTGAAAACTCCCCTTTCGGGCGAACCGGATGGAATCTTGTGTCGATTTGGGGTAGACTTTGGTTTCTCATGTTCCTATGGCCTAACCTAACACAACCAAGCAAAAAAGTCCACTGGGCTACCCCCTTTCGACGCACGTCTATGGGGGTACACGGAAACGTTAGGGTTTTTCCAGCGGATTCAGGGTTTCGCCGAAGCGGGGCCCCAGCGTCGGAACCCCGCCCAAACCTGGTTGTGCCATACCATGTGTATACAAGTGTGTTGGGTGTTGTAAATGTGCAATATCCTACTCCTAGGTGTGACCGGCTTCACCGGCTTCACTTTCTCTCTAGTGAGTTTCTGCACTTAGAGGTGAAAACTCCCCTTTCGGGCGAACCGGATGGAATCTTGTGTCGATTTGGGGTAGACTTTGGTTTCTCATGTTCCTATGACCTAACCTAACACAACCAAGTAAAAAGTCCACTGGGCTACCCCCTTTCGACGCACGTCTATGGGGGTACACGGAAACGTTAGGGTTTTTCCAGCGGATTCAGGGTTTCGCCGAAGCGGGGCCCCGGAGCGTCGGAACCCCGCCCAAACCTAGGTTGTGCCATACCATGTGTATAAAAGTGTGTTGGGTGTTGTAAATGTGCAATATCCTACTCCTAGGTGTGACCGGCTTCACGGCTTCACTTTCTCTCTAGTGAGTTTCTGCACTTAGAGGTGAAAACTCCCCTTTCGGGCGAACCGGATGGAATCTTGTGTCGATTTGGGGTAGACTTTGGTTTCTCATGTTCCTATGGCCTAACCTAACACAACCAAGCAAAAAAGTCCACTGGGCTACCCCTTTCGACGCACGTCTATGGGGGTACACCCAAACGTTAGGGTTTTTCCAGCGGATTCAGGGTTTCGCCGAAGCGGGGCCCCGGAGGGGGTAGACGCGTGAAGTTTTTTGCTTGGTTGTGTTAGGTTGGTACATGGGACCATGGGGAACCAACATTTCATGTGGTATGTCGCATGATTCCGTGCCCGGCACCCGACACGGGAGTTTTCACCTCTAACCCGACACGGAGTTTTCACCCGAAATGGGGAACCAACATTTCTTGTATATCTCTGGAGTAGTTTCCTTATATTAACATAACCATAATTTATTGAAATTATCCCTTTTCAATGTTACAAAATTATTTGTTTTCCCGTTGCAACGCACGGGTATTTAGCTAGTACTAACAAAAATAGTAAACAAGAAAAGAATTAAAAGAAAAAACCCAAAAAAAAAAAGCACACGGCAAATACGCTTTGCCGTGCTCCTCAGGTAAATGCGCACGGCAAAGAATCTTTGCCGTGTTCCGCAATTTAAAGCGCACGGCAAAGGCACGAGCACTGAATTGAAGGTGTCGGCCCGGCCGCATCCACGCACGCACACATCCACCACTCCACGCCTCACACTCACGCACACATCACCACAGCCACCACCGGCCCGCCGCCGCCGGCCGCCGCCGCCGCCGCAGCCTCCACCCGGCCTCCCCTGCCTCCGCCAGATCCCCGGCCGCCCCTGCCTCCCCTGCCTCCTCCTCCTCCCCGGCCGCCCCTGACTCCCCTGCCTCCGCATCCACCCCGTGCATCGCCGCCGTCCGGCCGCCGGCCCCCGCCGCAGCTCCCCAGCCTCCCCGGCCCCTTCTTCTCCCCGGCCCCCTGTCGCGCCCGCGCCCACGCCCGACGCTCGTCGCCTCCTCCCCGACCTCCTCCTCCCCGGCCTCCTCCCCTCCCGCCCTGCCGCGCCCACGCCCGAGGTGCTCCTCTCCACCAACTCGCCGGGCTCCCCCTCACGAGGTTCTCCTCTCCGATGTAGTTTTTTTTAATTTTCGGTAAAAATTAGCTAGGTTAGTTAGTTAGTTAGTGGCTGAAATTAGTTAGGTTAGTTAGTTAGTGTCTGAAATTAGTTAGGTTAGTTAGTGGCTGAAATTAGTTAGGTTAGTTAGTTAGTGTCTGAAATTAGTTAGTGGCTGAAATTAGTTAGGTTAGGTTAGTTAGTTAGTTGTTAAAAACTTTGCATAGTTATGGGTTGTTAGCCGCCTAGAGTGATTCTAGGATCAGATTAGCTAGCAGTTAGTGCATGACTGAGTTTATGGAGGCGTGAGTTAGTGGTGTGAGAGGAGCTAGCACTAATTGCATAGTTTTTTCATATAGAAATGTTTATAGCATAATATATTTCTAAGTGTATAATGTGTGTATATTTCTAAGTTAGTTAGTTAGTTAGTTAGTTAGTTAGTTAGTTAGTTAGTTAGGTTAGTTAGGTTAGTTAGTTAGGAGGTACAAGTGTAAAGAAAAAATGGTGGATCGAAACAGAACTCGTAAAGTCGTAAAGTCGTAAAGCCGTAAACTCGTAAAGTCGTAAAGTCGTAAAGTCGTAAAGTCGTAAAGCCGTAAAGCCGTAAAGTCGTAAACTCGTAAAGTCGTAAAGTCGTAAATCGTAAAGCCGTAAAGTCGTAAAGCCGTAAACTCGTAAAGTCGTAAACTCGTAGAGTCGTAAAGTCGTAAAGCCGTAAAGCCGTAAAGTCGTAAAGTCGTAAACTCGTAAAGTCGTATAGTCGTAAACTCGTAAGTCTCTTATTTAGGAGCTGATATTTATGTTGTACATTGTTCTTATATATATGTTCTTTTTGTGGTTTTCAGATGTCGTAGTTTACGGGGCTTCTTCTCCAGCTGAGGAGGGCCGCCTCTGGCCCCTGTTCCGTCCCCGACCTTCTGCGGTGATCGACCACGCTTCTAGGGTATACATCTTTCGCCTCTCTTGCTGCATAGGTTTATTTTGGTCTAGATCACCAAGTCAGTCGAGTCGCGTAACCCGAGTCAGATCCCATCCGGAAGGGTTACAAATTTATAAATATGCAGGATTGTCCATCTTTGCATATTTATAACCGTAACACTTCCGGGTTGTCCTGTTGGACAGTCCGAGTACGTGTAGATCGGGTCGTGTTCCATGTTCTACCCCTTCCTGAGACGGAATTTCGGCAGCACCTCCCCGTTGTTCTTCGGATGCACACCCTCTCGGCTTGACAAGCTCGAGACGTGTATTCTGAAGAACAGCGGGGAGGTGCTGTCGAAATTCCGTCTCGGGTCGGGGTAGAACATGGGACACGACTCGATCTACACGTACTCGGGCGGGATAGGCCCCTACCCATTAGAAGTGTAGGTGAACCCTTGCATGTTGTAAAAGATAAAATTTGGCCGTAAAAAATGGTTTTGTTAAAATTCAGTGACATGTTGAACTGAAAGCATTGTGTATGTCTTTTTTGGTACCGATTAAAGGATGGATCCGAGACAGAACCGTGAGTGGATGTATGCTGGCAGAAAGAGTCCGTGGGAGCACTGATGAATGGAGAGATAAGGCCGAGGAGTTTGTGAACAAGGCGTTTGACATCAGCAGCAGACCCATGAAAGTGTTTTGCCCCTGTTCAAAATGCGATAACCGAAGGCGACAGTCGAAGGTAGATGTTAGTACGCACCTGATCAAGAATGGGTTCACACCATTCTACCATGTTTGGAATTACCATGGTGAACAGTTAGCAAAACGTCCTAGAACCGAGCCACGTCAGATTCAGCCAGCGGGAGAATTTGACACTGGGTTCAACAACTGCTTAGACGCCTTTGTCAATGCTAATGCGCCTGAAAGCCGTCGTGTAGAGGCGGAGACACCTCAGGAGGCGGAGACAAGTGAGCAGCCGGATGAAGACACGAAGAAGTACTACGAGACTATGTTTGGCTCGCAGAAACCCCTTCATGAACATACAGATGTTACCCTTCTAGATGCCATCGCTCGCCTTATGGCCGTGAAGTGCCAGAGGAAGATATGCAGGGATGGTTTCGATGATATTCTGGCCGTCGTTGGCAGCCTTCTACCGAAAGGGCATATCTTGGCGAAGAGCTTCTACGAGGCGACTAAACTCCTCCGTGACCTTAAGATGTCATATGAGAAGATAGACGCCTGTCCAAAGGGATGCATGCTATTCAGGAAAGAACATGCTGGAACAAATTATTGCATCCATTGCAATTCCTCTAGGTACTTCGAGGTCGACCTCGGTGGTGGACAGAAGAGGCAGACCGGGATTCCCCAAAAGATTCTCCGGTACCTTCCATTTATACCGAGGATCCAGCGGCTTTACATGAACAAATACACTGCCCAGCAGATGCGATGGGCCGCGTTAGGGAGAGATACACGGACAAGATGATACATCCGTCGGATGGTGACGCATGGAAGAACTTTGTAGCGAAGTATCCACTGAAAGCGGGCGACCCGAGGAGCGTAGCTGTTGCTATATCAACCGATGGGTTCAATCCGTATGGCATGTCGGCGGCAACATACAGCTGTTGGCCTGTGTTTGTCATACCCCAGAACCTCCCCCCCGGCGAGTCCATGAGATCACATAACATGTTATTGTCGATGATAATCCCAGGACCGAAATACCCGGGTAAGAACATGAACGTGTACCTGGAACCGCTGGTTGAAGACTTGGCTGTTGGCTGGAACGGTCGCGGGGTCCGAACATATGACGCCTCAACAAATGATCACTTCGATATGTATGTCTGGTACCACACATCCCTGCATGACTTACCAGCGCGTGCTTTGTTCTGCGGCTGGTGTACACATGGGAAGTGGCCTTGCCCACAGTGCAGACAGGCTGTGACTTTCTCATGGCTTACGAAGGGAGGCAAGTATTCATGCTTTGATCAACATCGACAGTTCCTTGAGCCAGGTCATAGATACAGGAGTGACGTAAAGCGGTTCAAGAAAGGAGTCGAGATCCATGCTCCGAAACCACGTCTGATGACCGGAAGAGAAATCAGGGCTGAGCTAGAAGCTCTCGTGCCTAACCCGATGGGAATGGTTTCGTGGGTTATGGGGAGACGCACCAGTGGACTCACATTCCGTGCTTCTGGAAGCTGCTCCCTTACATGGAGGATGTCGAGCTTCCACACAACATTGATGTAATGCACACCGAAAAGAATATCGCCGAGGCTCTTTATAGCACCATCATGGACACTGAGAAGACGAAGGATAACGTCAAGGCTCGAATGGACCAAAAAGAACTTTGTGACAGGCCAGATCTTGAATGAAGCCTCCTGGAGTCAACGGCACTAGGTGGTCTAAGCCAAAGGCTCGGTTCTGCCCTACAAGGCCGGAAAAAGGGAAATATTACAGTGGCTCGTGGAGTGTTTGTACTTCCCTGATGGGTATGCAGCTAACTGGGCGAGGTGTGTGAACCTGGACACGCAGCGAGTAGGAGGGCTGAAGAGTCATGACTACCACGTGTGGCTTGAGCGCATAATGCCGGTGATGATTCGAGGCTATGTCGATGAGGAGACTTGGCGAGTACTGGCGGAGTTGAGCTTTTTCTTCCGGCAGATTTGTGCAAGGGAGTTAGATCGTGAGGTGGTTCTGAAGCTGCATGAACAGGCACCCGAGTTGCTTTGCAAGCTAGAGACGATACTTCCGCCAGGGTTTTTTAATCCGATGCAACATATGATCTTGCATCTCGCGCACGAGGCTTTGATGGGGGGGCCTGTGTCGACCCGTTGGCAGTTTGGGCCTGAGAGAAAAATGAAAGACCTACGCCAGAATTGCGGGAATAAATGCAAGATCGAGGCATCCATGGCCGAGGCATGCCTTAACGAGGAGGTGTCAAGCTTCACGACAGGTTTCTATGATGCCAACATTCCCACAATCCACAATCCAGTCGTTCGCTACAATGCAGCCAACCCTGAAGATGTACCCAAGCTTAGCATCTTCATAGGGCTCGGTGGCAAATCGAGTGGCACGAAGAAGTTCATCATGACAAAGCTCGAGCGGGATCTGATCTCCTCGTATATCTTGATGAGTATGGAGGAAGTGAAGCCGTACCTCGAGTAAGTCTTTCACCATTTAGTATTTCACAAACATTCACTCCTATATTCGTGGCTAACTCCTCTTTTCTCATTGGAGTAGACGATTCACTCGTGAATTCTGGAAGCTGAGAAGGGACCCTACCCCGAAAGAGTCGAAGGATCTTTTTGACAACGGTGGTGGTTTTGGCAAGGGTGGTGGTTTCATTAGCTGGTTCGCGGGTTTGGTACTGTTCTATCTAACTTTTCTAGTACCGTGGACATTCATTGATCATTCCTCGTTCTAAACTTCTCGTGCTACACTTGTAGGCAAAAAAGGACAAAGAGATGAAGCCAGAGCTTAGAAACATTGCCCATGGCTTTAGCCATTCCGTCAACTCATTCCATGCTTATGACGTGAATGGATATCGCTTCCATACCCATGAACACACAACAAACCGGGGCAACCGGAAGACAATAAATAGTGGGGTGTTATGTGAAGGCTCAGATAAACTCCATTACTATGGAAGAGTTGAGCTATATACGAGTTGAATTATGGTTTTGGTAAAGGGCTAGATCCCGTTGTATTCAAATGCAATTGGTTAGACCCGCGTCGGGTTAGACGGGATCCTAAAATTGGATTGGTCGAAGTTGAACGAAGCTCCAAGTATTCGGGAGACGACGTCTACATTTTGGCTACCCAGGCCTTCCAAGTATTCTATCTCCCGTACCCGTGCAAGAAGACAGCAAAAGCATATCAAAAGCGTCTACAGGGGTGGGATGTTGTGGTGACGGTACCGTCGCACAGTAGGCCGGCTATGCCTAACGGTCAAGATTACCGCCGCCTAGACCCCTCAACATCTGACGGCGAGTTCTATCAGGATGGAGGGCTCCCTGGGAGATTCACTATCAACTTGCCGACCGATGATGACATGGAATACGGCGAAGAAGTCGAAGATGCGGGAATGGAGGAAGACACCGCGCATGACGAAGTCGAGGAGGTTCATAACCAAGCCGACGTGACTTTGCTAGAGCGGTTCCACGCAGGACTAATCGTCGACGAGCCACAGGGACCACCTCCAGGTGGCGTGGATGGTTGGTGGTGTGGCGACCCTGACAGTGATGACGACACGGTGAATACGACAGTGATGACGACACAGGCTACTGATAGCGATGAGGACACATGTATTAGTAATTGCCAGTCTAGCTTATATGTAATAGGTCAATGCTACCTATGTAATAGTGATTGTCAGCCTAGCTTATTTTGTGAGAACTCATTGTCGATACTCCATTTACCTTAATTGTCGCTACTTCATCTAATTGTATTCATTTTCGCTTTACTCATTGTTGCTTCATCTATTTACCTTAATTTTGGATCATGTATACTGATGAAACCTAATTTTTTGTCAATGCAGGAAACATGGGGGGAAACAAATTGAAGAAGGTCTTGTCAAAAAAGGTGGGCAGCGTGAAGGCACTCATTGTGGGATCGAGTTCGGCACCTCCACCTCCTCCCTCACCTCCACGTGCGAGGGGTGGACGATGTGGGAGTACGAGGACGAGAGGAGGCCTACCAGGACTCCGAGTCCTCCCCCTCGAGCAGCTCGACGAGCCACAGGGACCACCTCCAGGTGACGAGGACGACCCGGAGTACGACCCGGAGCAGCCCGACGAGGATCACCCGGAGGTGCAGTCCGACTCTGAGAGCGAGTCGCTGCCGGATTCTGACGAGCTGCTGGCGGAGGCTTCTGAGGAGGACGAGGAGGATGGCAGCGAGGAGGAGGACGAGGGGCGCCAGGAGGAGGAGGGACCTGGGGAGGACGGGTTTGAGCTTGACCCGACGCTGCAGTGGGACCCACCGGCGGAGTGGGTTGAGACTGAGGAGAATATCCCTGAGCCACGGACCAGGCCGGTGTATCAGGGGGGCGGCGGGACTCCCCGATCCCCGATATTACGCCTACAAGAACTGTCTTCTCGTGCCTGTTGGAAAAAGGTACTTATTATTGTTTTTGTTCAATTTTAGCTTCTCATTGTGTTTTGACCCGCTAACTATACTAATTTTGGTTTTCTCATTGTGTAGGACATTTGAGTACCAGCCTCCTAAAGTGAAGGAACAGCGTACCTACGCGAGCATCCTTGGATGTTGTCTCCGGAAGTTCTTCCCAGGGATTGTCACCGAACCAGAGGGTCGCAGGAGTGTAGCTTGGACTTTCAGGCACTACTGTTTCGCGGAGGATCCCGATGGCGAGTACCGCAACATGGCGCTTAAGACACTCGGCTATTTCTGGGTAAGTTTGTTTGACTTCTCATCATTCTATAAATCCGAGATTGCACTAATGGCTTTGACCCTATTTTACCTATGTGTGCATGCTTGTAGAACTTCTTCACCTGTCGGGAGGAGGACAAGGCCAGGTGCGCGGCCATCCTTTTGACGATGGCCTCTAAGATGGTGACGGACATGCACTACGAGGCTCGCGTGCACTCTGTCCGCACTTGGTACGCCGAGAAGAACATTGCGCTGGACAAGAAGCGTGCTCGGGACATCTTGATGCAGCCATGGCAGTACCTGCAGGTAGCATCATTTCTATATTATCGATTTTGTTGACCGCCGTGTAATATCATTAATATGTGTGTTCTGTGCACGTAGGTGCCTCCTCCGTACGTCGGTAACAACAAGGCCTGCCACGTCGCGATGGTAGCGTGGTGGACTAGCCCGGAGTATCTCAAGATACACGCGGAGGGAAAGGCAAAGCGGGCGGAGAACAAGGGTGGAACACACCGCCAAGGCAACCTCAGCCTCTCCCAATGCATACAAAATGAGGTGAGCAAATGCATTATTTAATCCACCTATGTTCGTGCTCTCATTTGCAATATCGTCTCCTTTTCACCTATGTTTGTGCCATCTTTGCAGAAATTGAAGACCGGCGTAGACCCCTCGCCCTTCGCCGTTTGGGAAAAGATGCGTACCAGGGATACGCCGGATCCTGAGACAGGGTCGATGTGGATCAGCCAGACCGCCGAGCTCCGGAGCACGGGGTACAGGGAGAAGTTCAAGGAGCGCAACGGTGAGGAAGCTGACCCTCTCACCAGTCCACTTGACGTCGAGGCTGTCGTGCTTGCGGGGCAAGGCGCGGCGAACGGCCGCTTGTGGATAGGTGACGGCTCCATCGACCCTCGCACCGTCCCGTCTCTACGCCAGGTCCGCCGTGGGAGGGCGTCCGGTGCGCCTGCTGTGGAGACCCGCCCACGAGTTTCGAGTCTAGCTGTCGACGAGCTCCGGCAGAAGCAGGTGCTCTATGAGCAGCAGCTGGAGCGGCAGCAGGAGCAGATCCGGCAGCAAGAGGAGCTGATGCGGCAGCAGCAGGAGCAGATGCGGCAGCAGCAGGAGCATCAGAGGCAGGTGATGGAGTGGATGTATGGCACGATGCAACGCCTTTCTCCTGCGGACGGGGCTGTTGCCATGGGAATGTTCCCTCCACCGCCTCCACCGATGTTCCCATGGGTATGTTCTCAAACTTGTCATTCTATCCATCTTATTGTTGTAACTAAATTACTTGTGTAATGCGAGACTTTTTTCATGTTGTAGATGAATCCTGGATCGGCGGGTGGATCTCACTCGACGGCGCCACCGCTTGGTGGCCAGGACAATCTGGAGGGGCAGCCCCAATTCTCCAACCCTAGCGTTGTCCGGAGGCTCCCGTGGGTATGCTCGCATGACTTGTCAAAATGCCATGACTATGCCATTTCCACCTAGTTGTCGAACTCATCATTTTTTTGCAAACATGTAGGACGATCCTACTCCGCCACCGGAAGGCCAGTAGAGGTTAGTTACCATTTCAACTTGCTACTATTCTCGTTCGAAAACTTACTTTGATGTCTCACAATGCTACACTTGGTTTAGTACCATTTGATCTCCAATGTTTGAATTCTCATGTTCAAAGTGTTGGCTCACTAAATTTTACTTTGCTGGCATGTGCAGCTCAAGCAAAATGAATGGATGGAGCTGGACCTTGTGCTTGTATATGGATTTATGTACCCTTGTGCTTGTATGAATGGACTTATGCAATGGTTTTGTGATCTTTTATATGGTTGTGGATGCTATAATGGTTCTGCATGCATATATATGTGATGTTATGGTTCTGGACTGAGATTCCAGTATATATATCTGTTCTGGAATTTTTGAATTGCAGGAATGGAATAAAAATAGAAACAAAACTGGACCATATTGTCACTTTGCCGTGTGGAGGCACACGGCAAAGATCTGTGCCGTGCAGATACACACGGCAAAGGTGCCACGTGGCGCAAACCTGTGCAATCTGGCATTGGTGGATGACCATTTGGTTCCTTTGCCGTGTACTGGGCATAAATAGGCACGGCAAAGATGTTTGCCGTGCTGGGACGCACGGCAAAGAGGACACGCGGCGCGCACCTGTGCAACCTGGCGTTTGGGTGATGACCAAATGGTCACTTTGCCGTGCTGCCCAACCAAATGCGCACGGCAAAGGGGTGAGGCGTCGGTCCTGGCAACGGCTCTGTGCCGTGCGTTGTACGGGCGAAGCGCACGGCAAAGACCAAGTGTGTGCCGTGCTGTGCTAGAAAAGCTCACGGCAACGATTAAATCTGTGCCGTGCATTGCTCAGAAAGGAGCACGGCAAAGAACCAATGTTTGCCGTGCAAGGCTTGGCAGGGATCACGGCAAAGACCCAATGTTTGCCGTGCGTCGTCAGGTAGTGCACACGGCAAAGATCATTTGACTCGGGGTGAGGGTTGACCCTCTCTGACACATCTTTGCCGTGCTCTGTCTGGAAAAGATCACGGCAAAGGCTTTGCCGTGCTATTTTTGGAAAAGAACACGGCAAATAATCTTTACCGACGGCTATTAGGCCGTGTGACGTTTGCCGTGCAGCTGAACACGGCAAAGCCTTTGCCGTGTTCCGCAAGCTCTTTGCCGTGTATAATGGCCACACGACAAATCTCTGGATTCCGGTAGTGTAGCGAGTTGGATGGTGTTGGAACGTATAGTGGACCTGTTTCTATCGACGTGGTAGAAGAAGTAGGAGCTGGATTGGTAGAGATGGTTGTGGTGTAGGGGAATGTTGATTCATCGAAGACGACGTGGCGTGATATGATGATGCACCGGGTGGTTAGGTCCAAACAACGATAGCCACGATGACGCGGTGGATAGCCAAGGAACACGCAACGAGTAGACCGGGCACTAAATTTATGTGGAGAGGTGGGAGAGGTATTTGGATAGCACAAACAACGGAAACCTCGTAAATCTTCATAGGAGGGAGATACGCCAAATAAAGGTTGATATGGTGTAGAGAACAGGCGAGCGGCGGTGGGTCGTATGTTGATATGTTAGGTGGCAGTGCAGAGTGCCTCGGCCCATATGGAGAAAGGCATGGAAGCTTGGAAAAGTAGGGTCCGAACGACGTCATTCGTGGTCCGGATAGTGCGTTCGGCGGTGCCGTTTTGCTGAGAGGTATAGGGGCAAGAGAAACGGAGGAGAGTCCCATATTGGGCACAAAGGGTGTCGAGCTTTTTATTATTGAATTCACGACCATTGTCGCATTGGAGAGCCTTAATGGGAAGATGAAATTGGGTGAGGGCACAGGCATAAAGGCTGTAAAGGTGATGTAGGCATCAGACTTTTGTCGAAGGGGAAAGCTCCAAAAATAATGCGAAAAATCGTCCACTATAATAAGATAGTAGCGAAAACCAGACGTGCTGGGTATAGGTGATGTCCAAAGATCACAATGGATTAACTCAAAAGGACGAACGGTATATGTTTGAGAAGAATAAAAAGGTAATCTAACATGTTTGCCCAATTGACATGCATGACAAAGAGACGAAGCTTCTTTACTGTATGAAATATGCTGAGAGCCTTGGAGATGCGACATGGTGTGGTGGCCGGGATGTCCTAGACGGCGATGCCATAGAGCGGAGGAAGTGGTGGCAAGGTGAGCTTCGGCGGATGGAAGAGGACGCATGGTGTAGAGAGGACCCGAGCTATTGCATCGAAGGATCACGGTCCTGGTAGGAAGGGCCTTCACAGAAAAACCAAAGGTGTCAAATTCGATTGTACAATAGTTGTCAATGGTAAATTGGCATACAGATATGAGATTTTTGATAATATTTGGTACGACAAGAATATTGCGAAGATAAAGAGGTTTAGAAGAATATGGGATAGCTTGGGAACCGATGTGTGTGACAGGAAGGGAGGCGTCATTACCAACGGTGACTGTATGAGAGGAAGAAGGGACAAGAGAGGTGAGATTACCAGGTTCGGATGCCATGTGGGATGATGCGCCGGAGTCCATGTACCACTCTTGGTTGCCGGGGAGGTGCATGTTGTTAAGGGCGGTGACGAGTGCCACTAGTGGAAACAGGGCCATCGGTTTGGCCCTTTCGTCCCGGTTCCCTTACGAACTGGTGCTAATGGGG
The DNA here is from genome assembly GCA_947311845.1 of Poa pratensis. Lineage (NCBI taxonomy): Eukaryota > Viridiplantae > Streptophyta > Magnoliopsida > Poales > Poaceae > Poa > Poa pratensis. The sequence continues at coordinate 2,326,812 of CAMZMU010000117.1, read as the reverse complement.
GCACTAGTCCCGGTTCATTACCTCCAGGGCGCCGGCCAGCACTAGTCCCGGTTCGAACTGGTCCTTTAGTCCCGGTTCGTGATACGAACCGGTACTAAAGGGTCGCGGCAGGCGACCGCAGAGGTGGGGCCAGCGCGAGCACCCTTTAGTACCGGTTCATATCACCAACCGGGACTAAAGATGGACCTTTAGTACCGGTTGGTGATACGAACCGGGACTAATAAAGCCAAACCCGTTTGCCTCCAATCACTCGCTATGGGAAGGTGCTCGCTATGGGAAGGTTCATATCACCAACCCGTGTGCTTCGGAAGTTGTACCGAGGGATCAAATAGGAGGAACTGCTACAGTAACCGCGAACTGCTACAGTAACGCGACGCCGGCCTCATTTCTCTGTTCGTCTCCCTCGCTCCTCCTCTCTTCTTCCCCATCTTCCACCATGGATGATCTAATCACTCGCTATGGGAAGGTGCTCGCACATGGCACGACCTATCTCAGTGTCATCTACACCAACAACAGCGCCAAGGTGGGCGATTTCCTTTCTGATTTCGAGATATGGCTTGAAGAGGTAGAGGAAGAAGAGAGGGTCACGGGGCTTGATCTCGAGTACACGGCCAATGGAAAGGATGTTGCTGTCATCCAACTTTGTTTCAAGGGACATGTCTTGGTCTTCCAATGGGCAAGGTAAGTTTTTGGGGCTTTTCTTTGATCAAATCATAGGTTATGAAAATTGCATAGGATAGCAACATGTTCCATTTCAATCCTATGTGAAGATCAATTCCTCTTTAGTAGTGAGAGAGCATATATGTCATAGTTAATTTAGGGGTTTCTTGAGCAATTTATAGGATATGAAAATTGCATAGGATAGCAATATGTTCCATTTGAATCTTATGGCGCGAAAGATCAATTCCTCTTTATAGTTGTGAAAGAATTTTTCTTGTTGCATATATTGGCAAAACCGTGGGAGAACATATATATGTTATAGTAAATTTAGGGGTTTCTTTGATCAATTCATAGGTTATGAAAATTGCATAGGATAGCAATATGTTAATCTAGGGCTTTTTTTGATTCCTCTTTTGTTGCGGTGAAAGAATTTTCCTTTATAGTTGCATATTATACTTGTTATGATTCTTAATTAACATTTGTTCCATTTTAATTTGTTGTTGCAGTAGTGACAAGCATTGTCCAGTACTCATGAACTTCCTTCGCAGCGGCATACGTTTTGCTAGCGTTGATATATCCAATGACCAGATTAAGATGAGGCACAGCTTCAATATTGAGATACCAGCTGCCTGCCACATTGATATCCAAGACTTATTCAGGCTTAAGTATAGGAGGACTTCAATGGCTCATATGGCAGTCGCCATGATCGACGACCACTACGCTGATATGAAGACCAAATTCCATAACCACCAAGAGTGGGAGACGTTCCCACTTGACGGCACCAACATTGAGTATGCAGCCATAGATGCTTACGTTGCATACGAGTTGTACTGCAGGATTCGAATCATGAACTATGGGCAGCGTCACCTCGTACAGCAAGCACCACCACCACCACCAGTTTGAGGGGCTGCTGATTCGGACGACGAGTAGTGTTTGCAACGGCGAACACTTCTATCTCTAGCTATTATTATGTACTGCATGCTTGGGATCTCTAGCTATTCGGACAAACTTTTATATATATCTAATATTATGTAGTGCTTGGGGGTCTCCTGTGATCCGGACGAGTACTTTTATATATCTCTATTCGGACGAGTACTTTCTGTAATGGATATCTATTATTTATATTTATGTCCCTGTTTATGTATGATGTGTGAGCAAGATTTCATATCATGCTAATAGTATGTGCTGAATTTATGCGCGCGCTCGATCTGGTCGACGAGGTCCTGCCGGGGATCCATTCCTGCGGTTGGATTTGCGGTTTTCGGTGGCGGCCGTGGCTGGAAGATGGAGGCCGGGGCTAGGGTTTCGATGGAGCTAGAGTTTGGCCTGCCGACGGCCATATAAAGAGCGGCACCGCCCACATTAAATGAGGAGGTTGGCCGTTGGTCCAGGGATGGGACACGAGGCCTCCATGCGCCTGTCCGCGTAGCATCCATGAGAGAGGGACACGAGAGAGAGAGAGAGAAGTCGATGTCCACAAAGGTTTCAGAACACAGTTAAGAGGCACCGGGACTACAGGTGTACCTTTAGTCCTGGTTCGTATCACCAACCGGGACAAAAATAGTTTTGGGAAAACACATGGAGACTTTCGGCGGTTGGTTTCATGTTGAAAGTTTTATCAGATTCAAAAATATGCCAAAAATATAAGTTAATGCATTTTTAATTGAAAATTGCTAAATGGTTAATAGTTTGAATAGTTAGAATAATTATTTTAGAAAACATAAAATGGTTTTGGATTAGTTATTCAAATTCAAACACTTTTCATGTTGAAAGTTTTATCAGATTCAAAAATATGAAAAAAATATAAGTTAATGCATTTTTAATTGAGAATTGCAAAATGGTTAATAGCTTGAATAGTTAGAATAATTATTTTAGAAAACAGAAAATGGTTTTGGATTAGTTATTCAAATTCAAACACTTTTCAAACAAAGTGGAAACAAAGTAAAACATGGAGAAAACATTGATCACTTTACAAACATGAAAATGTGATAACCCCGGGTTGTTATTGGCATAATTGCTTGTTTATTATGTTTTATGGAAAGCATGATGATATGGAAGTCATATTTGAATTTCTCTCTTTTTTCTAATCGATTTAGACATATTATTTGTCAAATTTCGATTTACGAATTTATAGATATGAATTATTCAATATTAAATGCAAAAAAGTTAATTATTATTTAAATTCAACATTATTTGAATGAAAGATTAGTATTACTTATTTATTTTTGTTTACTTAAATAATTGTTTGGATTCACAAAATAAAAACGTGTGACATCATGGTCGAAGGGTTAATATGATTGATAGCATACTATTGTCAGCAAAACATCATTGTCCAGGTGGAAGCTCACAGGGAAGGAACTAAGAAGTTAAGCGTGCTGAGGGTGGAGCAGTCTGAGGATGTGTGACCGACTAGGAAGTGTCACTAGAAGTGAGGTATTAAGAATGATTAGAGTTAAAAATAATTGAGACTAAAGGAAAACATAAACCTAAACCCCAAGCCCCAAAATGGGAAACATAAACCCTAAACCCCAAAATGAAAAAAAAAAACAAAATGGGAAACATAAACCCTAAACCCCAAAATGAGAAAAAAAATTACAGAATATTTAGTACCGGTTCGTGTTAAGAACCGGGACGAAAGGTCTCCAGCCCCGTGGTCTCCTCCGGGGCCACGTGGAGGCCCTTTATTACCGGTTCGTAAGAAACCGGGACCAAGGGGGGGGGGCCTCTAGTCCCGATTGATTGGTCCCGGTTGCCAAACCGGGACTAGAGGCCTCTAGAACCTGGAACAATGAGCCTTTTTCCACTAGTGTGCCGGGTCGAGCTGCTTCTGAGAGCCGTGGTACTGTGGTGTTGGAGGAGCGATCAAGGTGCCTCGTGCAGTCCTAGTGGATCCGTAGGCCGTATACGCTTGAGGAAAAGGTGCACGGTGCACCAGGACGAGCGCCTAGTAGTCCAGGAGATGGTGCACGCCAAGGCTGACCAGGTTGCCACGGTTGCTGTGTGTACGACTGATGCTGTTGTGTGTACTGCTGATGCTGGAGCTGGGCACGAGTGGGCAGCCCTGTCCATGCATTAAACATCCATGGATTGTCACTGTTGGCACGGCCACGCCCGCGGCCGCCGCCGTGGGAGTCGATGTAGTTGTAGGTGCCGCTGTTGTTGGGGTTGCCGCCGGCGCCGCGTCCGCCCCCGGAAGCGGAAGAACTAAGGTCTCGTCAGAGATGGTCTGTCCGACCTCACCCAGGGCTATTACCGCTATTACCGCTGGCCCAGAGAGCGGATGCAGCTGAGTGCTTTGCGTCAGTCTTCTTCTGGGCTTCCTCAAGGACAAGTGCGGAGCGAGTCTGTAGAAAGGATGGGAACGGCACTTGAAAAGGCAGAAACGAGCGAAGGTGTGCAAACTGTTCGTTAAGTCCTCGGAGCAGCGTGAGAACTAAGGTCTCATCAGAGATGGTCTATCCGACGTCACCTACGGCGCCGGCAAGGTTCTTGAGCTTGGCGCAGTACTTGGAGATGGATAGATCGCCTTGCGGGGTGTTGCGGAACTCCGCCTCGAGAGCGAAGGCCCTACTCTTCTTGTTGTCGCGAAAGAGATTGTCGATGGCGTCCCAAATTTGCTTGGCAGTGGAGCCGGGCGCCATGATGATGCCGAAGAGCTCGAGCGAGATCGAGCCGAAAATCCATGACAGGACGGTGAAGTCATCCCACCCCCACTCAGATGTGGGCGAGGTGTCGGAGGGGGTGGTGCCATTGTCGCCGAGGACATGCGCGGTGAGCCCGTAGCGGCCAAGCGTGACGAGAAACAATTCACGCCACTTGGCGTAGTTGGAATCCTTGAGGTCCAAGGTGATTGGTACGTGAGTTTTAATGGAGGCGACATATGAAGCAGAGGTGGTGGAGGGGCGCCATGGGTGATTTTCCCTTGGCGGCAGCTTCGCGGGCGAGCTCGTCTTCACGAGTCTTAGAGATCAGCCTCATGAGCTTCGAGTTCTTTCTCGCGAGCGGCAATCTCGTCAGGAGTCATGTCAGCTAAGGAGGAAGAGGCTAGGGTTTAGGATTGGTTTAGCAGGAGAGGATCATCTGATACCATGTAAGATGTGAAACTTTTGGGGGTGCAGATCGCACGCCTCCTCAAAATATTCTCACGTATATATATATTGAGTACAAAGGTTTGCAAACTTGCATCACAAGTTTGGATACAACGTGTGCAATCCTAACTATACAAGAGATTAGGAAATACTAGATACTAGCAACCGGCAATGGTACGTACTGACGGAACAGCACCACGAGAACATCTTGTCTGACTGCATGGGTTCTCCAACAATTTGTTATCCTAATCTTGTCTGTCACGCAGTTTAGCTAGTTTGCTTTAATCCAGTTTAGTAGCTAGGCACGAGCCGTGTTTCTGTACGAGCCGTGCACGAGCCTGTTGCATCAGGTCAGGACTCGGTCGTTTTCTATTTTTCAGTAGCATCGTGGTTTTGCACGATCAGGCCTCGTGGGATGGCGCGAGTCTACCAGATCGTAGCGTAGAGGTAGGATCCCTTACCAGCCACGTTTTCCCTTTGTTGTTGAATAAAATGAGAGAAAGAAACGAGAAAAGCCGTAAGGTTTACGCGGCACCAAAAAATCTTCAGACTCCATTGTTCTTTGCTCTCTGAATTTTGCTTGCAGCACTAGCGAGTTTCAGGTCCAGAACTGACAGGAGATGCACAACGGTGGCGGCAAAGTATCTGCTACGAAAGCAGATGACGGTGGGCAAGCATCCGCCATTTGAACGACCCAAACAAGCACTCCAGTAGGCCAACCACTACAAGAAGGAGGACATGAGACACACACAAGGAAACCCCCATGGACCGACGGCACAACAGGGACCTGATGCCGGCGGCAGGAGCAGGTGCTTCTTCGACGACGCCTTCAGGAAGAGGGAATGACCCCAAAGGATGACACGTTGACACCGAGGACGCCACCGTCGCCGGCCTTAGAGGCTTCTAACACTAGTGGAAAATGGGCCTTTCGTCCGGAGCATCCGTCCCGGCCGGGTTTGGGCCCGGGACTAATGGGAGCATTAGTCCCGGTTCCAACGGCTAGGAGCGCACGGGGGGCACGGCCAGGATTAGTCCCGGTTCAAATGGTACCTTTAGTCCCGGTTGGTGATACCAACCGGGACTAAAGGTGTTGCGGCAGGCTGGGGCCCCTCTGAGCCCCTTTAGTCCTGGTTGTAGATACCAACCCGAACTAATTAATTCCCTATATAAAGCACATCGTCCTGCCCGAGCCCTCAAGATGAATCCTCTCTGTTTCTTCCCCAAGTTCTAGTTGCTCTAGTTCATCCTCTATTTTTCCCTCGATTTGTCAAGATTGGCTCAACCCCATCTATCCAAGGGTTCTAAAAGGTTAGCAACTTCATCCTTTCATCTCTAATTGCTAGTTTAGCTCATTTCATGATCTAGAAGTATAGTGATTTGTGGGTTTTAGTTTGGAAGTAATTAAGTGGGAGTATATTTGATTTATATGCAATTTGAGCTCAAATTAACTTCTTAGTTTGAATATGTGTAGGTGTGGTTTACTTAGTGTTGTCTCGTCCCTGTCCTCACCGCCGTCGATCGCCTGCGCCATCCCGTCGCCGGCTACCATCTTGGTGAGCCTCTTGTTCTTATCTTTTTTGTAAAAAAAAAATCTTATTTGTATGATTTAGATAGTTACTTGTATAATTTTTTTACGTGTATGATTGTTTGTTATATATAGTGCCATGGTTTTGATATCCGTCCCGTCGGGCCCTCGTCCGGTTTATGATTTGAATGTGTATATTATCTTTTATAACTATTTGTTTCATTTCGTGATTATGACAATTATGCCCACCAAGTTGACATAGATATTTTATCTAGGAGGTATGTGAACCGAAAATTCCAACCGACCCTCTTGTCGAGAAGTTAAATTTAGTTGAAAAAGAAAACAATGATTTGAAAGAAAAATTGAAATGAATTGAACAAGAGAAGATGAAATTAGAGTTGTATGTTGCCGATGTCGTCGATGATCACAAAATCAAGATGGATGCTATAAGCTTAAAGATTAGAAAGATTAGAAAATATGTCATTAATAAAGAGGCTTGATATCATTATGTTGTTGGATCAATTACTACCTTAGTTGCGATTTTGATCGCATTTGTTGTTACATTTAAATGTTTTAGATAGTTGTATGTTGTTTTATGAGAAGTATCTACGAACTTTATGTATATATTTTAGCAATAATAACATTTGGTCACTATTCTACTTTGGTTTTAATGTGATGAGCTTGTATTAATTTGGTCACTTCTCTATATTCATGATATATATAATGTAGATGAGTCGGCAATGGATGTACGATGACCAACGCTCTCCCGAGTTCATTAATGGCTTGCGTAATTTTATCAGTGTGGCTGAGACAAACAAGCGGAATGGTTTTATGTGTTGTCCATGTGGTGTCTGTAAGAAAAATAAGAATTACTCTTCCTCAAAAAACCTTCACAGCCACCTGTTTCGGTCCGGTTTCTTGTCCGGCTATAATTGTTGGACCAAGCACGGAGAAAGAGGGGTTATAATGGAAGACAATGAAGAAGAAGAGCATGATGAAAACTATCCTAGGTTCTCTGAATACGGTGGTACTACAATGGGGGAAGCTGAAGAAGAGGCATCAGATGAGCCCGCTGATGATGATCTTGGTCGGGCCATTGTTGATGCACAGAGAAACTGCGAAAGTGAGAAGGAGAGGTTGAAGTTGGAGCGCATGTTAGAGGATCACAAAAACTTGTTGTATCCAAATTGCGAATATGGCAAGAAAAAGTTGGGTACCACACTGGAATTGCTGCAATGGAAGGCAGAGAATGGTGTATCTGACAAGGAATTTGAAAAGTTGCTGAAAATAATAAAGAAGATGCTTCCAAAGGATAACGAATTGCCCGCCAGTACGTACGAAGCAAAGAAAGTTGTCTGCCCTCTAGGATTAGAGGTGCAGAAGATACATGCATGCCCTAATGACTGCATCCTCTACCGTGGTGAGGAGTACGAGAATTTGAATGCATGCCCGGTATGCGGTGCATTGCGCTATAAGATCAGCCGCGATGACCCTGGTGATGTTGAGGCGAGCGCCCCAGAAAGAGGGTTCCTGCCAAGGTGATGTGGTATGCTCCTATAATACCACGGTTGAAACGTTTGTTCTAGAACAAAGAGCATGCCAAGTTGTTGCGATGGCACAAAGAAGACCGTAAGAAAGACGCGATGTTGAGACACCCCGCTGATGGGTCGCAGTGGAGAAAAATCGAGAGAGAGTTCCCGGGCTTTGCAGATGACGCAAGGAAATTAAGGTTTGGTCTAAGTAAGGATGGCATGAATCCTTTTGGGGAGCAGAGCTACAGTCATAGCACCTGGCCTGTGATTCTATGTATCTATAACCTTCCTCATTGGTTGTGCATGAAGCGAAAGTTCATTATGATGCCAGTGCTCATCCAAGGCCCGAAGCAACCCGGCAACGGCATTGATGTGTAGCTAAGGCCATTAGTTGAAAAACTTTTACAGATGTGGGATAAAAAAGGTGTATGTGTGTGGGATGAGCACAAACAGGGGGAATTTGACCTACGAGCGTTGCTGTTTGTAACCATCAATGATTGGCCTGCTCTTAGTAACCTTTCAGGACAGACAAACAAGGGATACAATGCATGCACGTACTGTTTAGATAAGACTGAAAATATATATTTGGATAAATGTAAGAAGAATGTGTACCCGGCGCATCGTCGATTTCTTCCGATCAGGCATCTCTTAAGAAAGAAAGGCAAGCATTTCAAAGGTGAGGCAGATCACCGGAAGAAGCCTATCCACCGTACTGGTGATGATATATTTGATATGGTAAAGGATTTAAAAGTAATCTTTGGAAAGGGTCCTGGCGGACAATCTGTTCCGAATGACGCTAACGGGCACGCACCCATGTGGAAGAAGAAATCTATATTTTGGAGCTACCCTATTGGAAAGTCCAAGAGGTCTGCTCTGCAAACGACGTGATGCACGTGATGAAGAATCTTTGTGTGAATCTGCTAGGCTTCTTGAGCGTGTATGGGAAGACAAAAGATACACCGGAAGCACGGCAGGACCAGCAACGTATGAACGGACAAGACGGCATGCATCCAAAGCAGTATGAAGGTCCTGCCAGTTACGCTCTTACCAAAGAAGAGAAGTAAATCTTTTTTGAATGCCTAAGCAGTATGAAGGTTTCATCTGGCTTCTCGTCGAATATAAAGGGAATAATAAATATGGCAGAGAAAAAATTTCAAAACCTAAAGTCTCATGACTGCCACGTGATTATGACACAATTACTTCCGGTTGCATTGAGGGGGATTCTACTGGAAAATGTTCGAGTACCGATTGTGAAGCTATGTGCATTCCTCAATGCAATTTCTCAGAAGGTAATCGATCCAAAAATTCTACCAAGGTTACAGAATGATTTGGCCCAATGTCTTGTCAGTTTTGAGTTGGTGTTCCCACCATCCTTCTTCAATATTATGACGCACGTCCTAGTTCACCTAGTCGAAGAGATTACCATTCTCGGTCCTGTATTTCTACACAATATGTTCCCCTTTGAGAGGTTCATGGGAGTCTTAAAGAAATATGTTCATAACCGTGCTAGGCCAGAAGGAAGCATCTCCAAGGGCTATGGAACAGAGGAGGTCATTGAGTTTTGCGTTGACTTTATTCCTGACCTTAAGCCTATTGGTATTCCTCAATCACGGCATGAGGGGAGACTGAGTGGAAAAGGCACGCTAGGAAAGAAAACAATAATAAGTATGGACGGGCATTCTTTCACTCAAGTACACTACACAGTTATACAAAATTCCACCTTGGTGACTCCGTATATCGAGGAACACATGGATATTGTACGCTCCAAAAACCCGGAGCAGTCTGACTCCTGGATTAAACGAACACACATGGCGACTTTTGGCGGTTGGTTGCAAACACATCTCATGAATAACAGCACTGTTGGAGATCAGCTGTACTTGTTGGCCAAGTCACCATCTTCGACTATATTGACTTTCAAAGGATACAAGATAAATGGGAATACATTTTACATGATCGCCCAAGATAAAAAGAGCACCAACCAAAACAGTGGTGTCCGCTTTGATGCAACAAACAATAATGGGCAAAAGCAGACATGTTATGGTTACATAGAGGAGATATGGAAACTTGACTATGAACCCTCTTTTAAGGTCCCTTTGTTTCGGTGCAAATGGGTCAATCTGACAGGAGGCGGGGTAAAGGTAGACCCGTACTACGGAATGACAACAGTGGATCTCAACAATCTTGGGTACACAGACGAACCATTCGTCCTAGCCAATGATGTGGCTCAGGTTTTCAATATGAAGGACATGTCTACCAAACCGAGAAAAAGAAAAGATAAGGAAGAGAATACATCATACAATGAGCCAGAGCGCCACATAGTTCTTTCAGGGAAAAGAAACATCGTGGGAGTGGAGGACAAGACAGACATTTCAGAAGATTATAATAAGTTTGGTGAAATTCCTCCCTTCACGGTGAACACTGACCCAAGCATCATGTTAAATGATGAAGATTCTCCATGGTTACGGTGCAACCATAAGCAAGGGATATACGCGAAGAAAAAGTTTTATACCCCAAGACTAGATGGGGATGTTGGTGATGTGTAATAACGTATTAAACCTTTTGTGTAACTGTGTTCTAAAACCTTCGTGGAATGATGGAAAACAAATGCAAAACTATTTTTACAGAGGTACTATGACATGCTATAGTGCAAATGACAAGTTAAAGCAAAAGTTTCACATTGCTACCCCCTTCTGACGCCGGTACCGGCTGTAGGTGTATAAGTCTGGTTTTTCTCCAGCGGGGCTAGGGTTTCGCCGGAGAGGGCCTCCGGAGCGTCGGAATCCAACCAAAAGCTATGTTGTGCCATACCAAGTGCGTACAAGTGTGTTATGGGTTTTAGATGTCCAAGATGCCACTCCGAGATGTGACCGGCTTCCACGTCATCACTTTCTCTCTAGTGAGATTCCGGACTTATAGCTGGAAACTCCCACTTCGGACGAACCAGAGGGAATCTTTGCAAGAGTTAGGGTATATATGTGTTTTGGGTGTTCCTAGGGGTTACCCTCACACAACCAAGCAAAAATTTTCACATTGCTACCCCCTTCTGACGCCGGTACCGGTTGTAGACGTATAAGTCTGGTTTTTCTCCAGCGGGGCTAGGGTTTCGCTGGAGAGAGGCTCCGGAGCGTCAGAATCCAACCAAAAGCAAGGTGGTGCCATACCAAGTGTGTAGAAGTGTGTTATGGGTTGTAGATGTCCAAGATGCCACTCCGGGATGTGACCGGCTTCACCGTCATCACTTTCTCTCTACTGAGTTTCCGGACTTATAGCTAGAAACTCCCACTTCGGACGAACCAGAGGGAATCTTTGCAAGAGTTAGGGTATATATGTGTTTTGGGTGTTCCTAGGGGTTACCCTAACACAACCAAGCAAAAAATTTCACTTTGCTACCCCCTTCTAACGCCGGTACCGGCTGTAGACGTATAAGTCTGGTTTTTCTCCAGCGGAGCTAGGGTTTCGCCAAGTATTTCAATTGGACAGGAGCCAAATATAAATTTCCAAGCTACAAGAATGACATGACCAGAAAGTTTATTTCATTCCAAGCATTTTGGCATTTGAAACATGATTTTTGAATAATTATTTATTAAGTTATGAATTTTCAAAATTAGGAATTATTCCTGTCCTTTTAGTATTTTAATTATACAGAGGAGTTAAGCAATGCAATTATGTCCAAACAAAATATGAATGTGTAGGTTATGTTAATAAAAACAAAGAGACATATTATTTCCTCCATGTGGCTTAACAGAACTCAAAATGTGAATTTTTAAAGTTTAAAATAATTTCTTCAATTACTGTATTTAATTAATAAGTGTAAAATTAATTATGCAAATTCCTGTCAAAATGATACTAGTTGATAGAACTCTTCAAGATGAACCCACAGAAATTTGAATCAACTCATTTGGTTTAGTTTTCAAATTGTTATGCATTTTACAAGAATTAATTTCAATCTGTAAAATTGAATCAGTCAAATAATTTCTTCAAAATGAAAATTAATTCAAAGACACCTTTAGTGCCGGTTGCAACCACCAGCCGGGACTAAAGGTGTCAGCTCCCGCGCGGAATTTTGGCCGCCGAAAAGACACCTTTATTCCCGGTTGGTGGCTGCTATCGGGACTAAAGGTTGGCCATTAGTCCCGGCTCTAGCCACCAACCGGGACCTTTAGTCCCGGTTCGTGGTTGGAGCCGGGACTAAAGGTCTAGCCTATATAACTTTCGGGATTTGGTGTCCCGGTGCCAGCCACCGCCCGGGAGAAGGAACAGATTTCATCCCTGCCTCCGACCACTGCGCACCATCGATTGGAGCTCCGCCTTGCCCAATCTGGTAGCCCCGTTCACCCTCTCTGTTTTCCCCTCCTCTCGCTCACCGACGATGCCAGGCTGCCGCGAAATTGCTCGCCGGAGCTCCGCATAGCTGCGGCCGTGTTCCTCCGTTTCCGGTGATACCCGAGGTCCCTGCCGCCCCCTTTTTGGCCTCTCCCTTTCCCCCTCGTGCCCTCACCCGATTTTTTTGTGTCGCAGAACGACGAGCGCAAGTACGACCAGAGGCTCACCGGAGCACCGCCGCCTCGATCTGCACCGCGCCGTCGACAGAGACCCCAGGAGAGCGCGAAAAGGCCACCGTCGACTTCGTCGTGCCGCGCCGCTCCTCCCCGTTCCCTCGCCGAGCCCGTAGAGCCCCTGGAACTCCGCCGCCGTCAGCGACCGAGAGCTAGCGCCGCCGCACGCAATTTTCCGGCGAACTTGACGCAGCGGAGGTGAACCCTAGATCCTGGACCGTCAGATCCAGATCTGACGGCCACGTTTTAATTTTGGTAAACAAACCTGTACCAGCCAGTAATATCGGGCCACGTGGCCAGCCTTTTTCTGGATTTTCTCCCGAATAGAATTAATTTGGTAGATTTGTAGAAAAGTCCCTGTAACTTAGAAACCTTATAACTTTTGATCCATAAGGCCAAATTTAGCAAACTTAGACTTTTTGAAAATCCCTTGACATGTAGAATCTTTTAGCACTATTCAATTTCAAATTTGACTATTTCAATTTTGTTCAAATTCAAATGAGCCATTTGGATGAAATTTGACATAGTTTAAATTCTAATATTATATTTATGTATCATCTACACTCACCGGTAACATTCCTAGGTGACAAAATTGAAATAGTCAAATTTGAAATTGAATAGTGCTAAAAGATTCTACATGTCAAGGGATTTTCAAAAAGTCTAAGTTTGCTAAATTTGGCCGCCGCACAACATGATGATCCTGGTGCAGCTGTGCTACACCTTCATGTACTTCGTCACCGAGGCCGCCTTCAACCGGGGGCTCAGCCTCAACCCCTACGTCTATGTCACCTACCGCCACATCCTCGTCGCCGTCATCCTCTGGCCCTTCGCCTACTACCATGAGAAGTACTTACATACCACGATCCAGCTTCAGACTTGACAGTGTTGATCGATGTGCTCACTCTGCTTCCTTTTTTTTTTTGGGACGTACGTCTGCAGGAAGCTGAGGCCCAAAATGACGTGGATGCTGTTCCTCGAGATCTTCGTGCTCTCCCTTCTCGGGTAAGAACAAGCTAGAACACATTTTCAATCTTGCGTCAAGATATACTATGCACCAACACCTGTATCCTTGCTACCAGCCATTCGGTTTCCTAGCTACAGTTCTTTCCTGTAGCTTTTTTCTGCTTTATTTTGTAATTTCGTTTGTAGACAAAGCTGGCCTTTTCTTTATATGAAATCGACGAGGTGGCTCGTTTGGTTTAAAAAAAACACTTGGAGTATTCAACATCTGCTCTCTGTTGGTGGAACTGAACTGCAGGGTGAGCTTGACTCTGAACATGTACTTCGCGAGCCTCAAGTACACTTCCCCGACCTTCGTGACCTCCATGGTGAACACCGTCACCTCCATCACCTTCCTCATCGCCATCGTGCTCCGGATGGAAATCGTGGACGTGAAGACCCCGCGCGGCCTAGCCAAGATCGCCGGAACCGCCATCTCCTTCGCCGGAGTCACCACCATGACGCTGTACAAGGGGGCGGCGATCGCGAGCCCGTGGAAGGCGCCGATCCACATCCCTGGCAGCGGCGGCGAGGACGGCGGCGGCGGCACGACAGCGCACGACGCGTGGCTCAAGGGGTCGCTCCTGGCGGTGGCGAGCTGCGTGTGCTGGTCCATCGGGTACGTGATGCAGGCGACGTCGGTGCGGCGGTACCCGGCGCAGCTGTCTCTGACGGCGTGGATGGCGACGGTGGGCGGGGCGCAGTCGGTGGCCTTCGCGGCGGCCATGCAGCACCGCAAGGAGGACTGGCTCGTCGGCTTCGGGCTCAACTTCTGGTGCATCATCTACTCCGTACGTCGCACGTTCTTTTTCCTTCCATGTCACCGTGTTAAGTAAGTACAGTGTGTGTTAACTGTATGTATGTATTGTTGATTCAGGGCATGGCGTGCAGTGGGTTCACGGTGTTCGCGCAGCTGTGGTGCACGGAGAGGAAGGGCCCCGTGTTCGTGACCATGTTCAACCCACTGTCGACTATCATGGTGGCCATCCTCGCATACTTCATCTTCGGCGAGAACCTACACGTCGGAAGGTAAAACTTTTTATCCTTTCTGGATTTATCTTGATTCGTATGTATGTAAACATTTTTGTGTGTGTTGGTTCACTCATTTAGAAACGAATCAGGACAAAATTAGAAAATCTAAAAAATCTTATATTTAGGAACTGAAAGAACAGTACCTAGCTATGCCTATGCATGTGTGATGCATGTCCTGAAACACATACCTACGTGCGTGGTGCTCTTGTCTGCAAAGCAACCTTACAAAGCACAACAACTACATGACATAACATCCTGAACATACTCTAACTCTTACTTATATGTCTCTCTATCTACTGTTGTTTCTGTTGTTGTTGATGTGCAGCATAATCGGAGGCGTGGTGGTCATCGCTGGCCTCTACATGCTGCTGTGGGGCAAGGACAAGGACCAAGAGTACAACAGCGGTGGCGGCGGCGGCGAAGAGCAGGTACCGGCCGATCTAGACTGCGAGAAGCAGCAACAGCACGTCAAGAACGGCTCGGGTGGGCCGGAGCTGGGGGAGGACTCTACTTCATCCTTGTCCTCACCCATCGTCGCGACGACTTCTCCATCGTCGACGGCACCTTGCACAGTGGTCGAGAGGGCTGCTTCATCACCTTCGCCCTCTCCCATTGTGCCCACGCCAGCGGGGGACGTCCGCTTCCTATGGTGACACCTAGGCGTAGCGCATGTCACCTCGCTGGGAAGGATGGAGCATCAGCGACGGATGAGGACTCGTTGGCGAAGGCGATGCGTCGCAAAGCCGAGTCGTTTTCCACTCCTGCTGCTGGTACGTCACTCACTTCGAAGTCATTTTTGTCCTTTCCTACGTCTACCTTAGCTGCTAAGTTGTCAGCGGTAGGCGTCAGTTTAGGGAGAAGTGATAACGAGGTGGTTCTTTCGGCTAACGTTCTGAAACATGTAGAGTATGATCGCCGTAGGGTGTCTCCTAGTGTTTCGAGTGGGCCGGTATCCTCTTCTGTGGATGATGATGATGCGCATGCCACAATAGATGGACAGCTTCTATCACATCTTGTAGGAGAGGTAACTGAGGTGGATATGGACGAGGCCTAGCTGGGATCTTTTGATGACCTGTATGCTGCCGGCCGGAGATCTAAATCCGCTAAAAATAAAAAGAATCAATCATCGCGTAAAAACGCGAAAAAGTCAAAATCTCCAACAGTTTCCCGATGAATGGCATATTTGAGAATAGCAGAGGTCTAGGCGACTTGGCTAAACATTTGAATATTGCGCATCATGTGAGGGATCATAAGTTGGATTTCCTGGCTATTTCCGAGACGGGTCGACGAGATTTTCCAAGTACTCTACTAGACCGCCTTTCAGGTGGAGTGGATTTTACTTGGCATTCTTGTCCCCCTCGAGGTAGATCGGGTGGCATGCTGCTTGGCATTAGAACCGATACCATGGAGTTGTTGGACTTTTCGGATGGTGATTTTCATATTAAATTTCATGTCCGCAATAAGGCTGATAACTTTTTATGGACTTTGGTTGCTGTGTACGGTGCTGCCCAAGAAGAACACAAAGCCGCTTTTCTTCGAGATTTGGTTAATCTAGATAAGGATAATCCGCACCCTATTATTATAGGAGGGGATTTCAATATGCTGAGGTACCGTCACGAGAAAAGCAAGGGTAGATTCGACGGTCATTGGCCTACCTTGTTCAATGCTGTTATTGATAGCTTGTCCTTAAGGGAGGTTGAAATGACGGGGAGACAATTTACTTGGGCTAATAGTCTCCCCGAGCCGACATACGAGAAGCTGGACCGGGTTCTGATGGACTCCCGTTGGGAGGATAAATATCCATTGGTAACGGTACGTGCTTTGGAGCGTATTGAGGCTTTCTCGGATCATGCCCCCATACTCCTATCTACTGGATCGTCGACATCGCCCGTTAAGCCTCAATTCAAATTTGAATTAGGGTGGCTGTTGCGGGATGGTTTTGATGATTTGGTTAAAAGGATATGGTCTCAACCGGTTGTGGGTGATACTGCTATCCAACGGTGGAATAATAAGATGCGCAATGTGCGTAAATTCCTTCGTGGGTGGGCGAGGCACACAACCGGTATGCTTAAAAAAGAAAAAGAGCGCCTGTGCACCATTATTGATGAGCTCGATAAACTAGCAGAAACACGACCCTTGTCAGCAAGTGAGAATGACCTAAAACGGCATTAGAATGAGCAGGTGGGTCGTATGTTGCGGGAAGAAGAGCTCAAATGGTACCAAAGATCTAAGGCCCAATTTATTCTGCAAGGGGATTCGAATACGAGGTACTTCCATAATGTTGCTAATGGCAGACATAGGAAGAAACGTATCCATTCTCTTCATCAGGATGAGGGTTTGATCGAAGGACAGGATCAGCTCAAGGAATACATCACGAACTACTATAAAGGTTTGTTCGGGGCTCCCGAGGAAGGAAACTTTACTCTTGATGAGTCTCGAACGGATGATATTACCCAAGTAACTCCGGAGGAAAACAACTTTCTTACCGCCCCTTCTCTGAAGAGGAGATAAGCAAAGCGGTTTTCTAGATGGAGCACAATAAGGCGCCTGGACCTGATGGATTCCCGGCTGAGTTCTACCAGCATTTCTGGGAAACCATCAAGTCCGACTTGCTTGAGTTGTTTGGCTGTCTACACGCCGGACAATTGGAGCTATTTCGTCTTAACTTTGGGGAAATTGTTTTGTTACCTAAGATTCAGAATGCCGAAAGGATACAACAGTATCAGCCGATATGTCTTCTGAATGTTAGTTTCAAAATCTTTACAAAAGTAGCGACCATTAGGTTAAATTCTGTGGCTGATCATGTGGTAAAACCTACCCAAACAGCTTTTATGCAAGGGAGGAATATCCTAGATGGGGTCGTGGTCCTCCACGAGACCGTCCATGAGATGCATACGAAAAAACTAAATGGGGTGATATTCAAAATTGACTTCGAAAAGGCCTATGATAAGGTCAAATGGTCGTTCCTCCTACAGACTCTGAGAATGAAAGGCTTCTCGGACGAGTGGTGTGCTTTGATCCAGAATTTTGTTTATGGGGGTAGTGTGGCAATTAAAGTCAATGATGATGTCGGTCGCTACTTCCAAACAAAAAAGGGTTTAAGGCAAGGTGATCCTTTATCGCCTATACTATTTAATATAGTGGCTGATATGTTGACCACCATGATTGAACGTGCAAAAGTAGATGGCCAGATTGAAGGGGTAGTTCCACATCTTGTCGATGGGGGACTTTCTATACTTCAATATGCGGATGATACGATTCTTTTTATGGAACACGATCTTGATAAGGCGACGAATCTGAAATTGATATTGTCAGCATTCGAGCAATTATCAGGATTAAAAATAAATTTCCATAAAAGTGAATTGTTTTGCTTCGGCGATGCACAGGACGCAGCTGCTCAGTACGCCGAAATATTCGGTTGTGAGCAGGGTCAATTTCCTATAATGTACTTGGGCATACCAATACATTATCGGAAACTGACTAATGCGGAATGGAGACATGTCGAGGAGCGTCTACAAGCACGGTTGTCTAGCTGGAAAGGCAAATTACTGTCCCTTGGTGGAAGGTTGGTTCTCATTAATTCGGTACTTACAAACATGGTACTGTATATGATATCCTTCTTCCAGTTACCAAAAGGTGTCTTGAATAAATTGGATTACTACCGATCAAGATTCTTTTGGCAAGGGGATGGTGAGAAAAAGAAGTATCGACTGGCTAAATGGGATGTTGTTTGTCGACCAAAAGATCAAGGAGGGCTAGGTATTCATGATCTCTGTATCAAGAATTCAGCCCTCCTAGGAAAGTGGTTGTTTAAGTTGCTAACCAAGATGGAATTTGGCAAACACTCCTTAAAAGAAAATACATCGGCATGAAGTATCACAGGTGTATTGGAAACCTGGTGACTCCCACTTTTGGGCTGGCCTAATGGCGACTAAGAAACATTTCTTTCGCTTTGGCGTATTTAATATTAAGGATGGCACGGATATTAGATTCTGGGAGGACAAATGGTTAGGAAACACCACCCTCCGGGAGCAATATCCGGCTCTATACAACATTGTTCGACACAAGGGGGATACTATAGCCACTGTTATGCAGTGCTCACCACCCAATGTGACGTTCAGACGAGATTTATTTGGTCCGAGATTAACTTCTTGGAATGCCTTGCTGGCACGGTTGGACTCGGTCCAACTTACACAAGGTCCCGATGAATTTCGATGGAATTTATGCGGGAATGGAAAATTCTCGGTAGATTCTATGTATAGGGCGCTTGTACATTCTGATATTCCAGTCGATGATAATAAAAAAATATGGCACATGAAGATTCCACTAAAAATAAAAGTATTTTCGTGGTATCTTCGTAGGGGTGTCATTTTAACCAAGGATAACCTTGTCAAACGGAACTGGCATGGAAGTACTAAGTGTGTGTTTTGTCCACATCAAGAGACAATAAAACACTTATTCTTCGAGTGTAGTTTCGCACGTTCTATATGGTCATCTATCCAAATAGCGTCTAACTTATATCCACCCAAGTCTGTTGCAAATGTGTTTGGCAACTGGCTACATGGGATAGATAAGAAGCTTAGAACGATTATTAGGGTGGGAGCGATTGTCGTTATTTGGTCGCTTTGGCTTAGTAGAAATGACAAGGTTTTCAACGATAAAAATGTGTCTCCTATGCAGGTACTCTACCGTTGCACAAGTATTATCTGTTTGTGGTCCACCTTACAACGAGTGGGACATCGAGACCTCTTTACGGAGGCATGTGCACGACTGGAACAGATGGCGAGGGACATTTTTTCACAACATGGATGGCCGCTTGATCGCCGGATTGGTCCTCCATAGGCGACGGTTGCGTTCATCTTCAACGCTGGCGAGTTACTGTATTCACTTCATGATTGTAATTTGCCTAGTGCTAGTCACTATTGTTTTTCGTCACTTTGGATTGCGGCTGTGTGCATTGTTATGCAGAGGCCGGGTGTAATGCTTAAAATTTAAGTAATAAAGCCCTTTATCTAAAAAGAACGGCTCGGGTCAACAAAAGACCAGGACGACGAGATAGCCAGAGGCGGGATGTATCAGATTCAGTAGCCTGAATGTCCGTCCGTCAGTTAACTCTTCTCTGTACGGAAAATGAAACATGAAATTTCCTGGGCTCGGCTTATCAGCACATTCCTCCTTGGCTGGGTTTAAATCGTTTCTTTGCCAGCCTCTGTGCGTAATGGGCTGGTTCACATATTAAACGGGAGCTCCTGTATATCGCTTCAAGGCGGCGCGGGAGGCTTCCGTCGCCTGAAGACACATGAAGATGTGTTTTCTGATATTGCAGCGTGTGAGTGAGATATCCTACAAAATTGAACTGCCTGAAGGGTCTATTGTCAACCCAGTGTTTCACGTCTTGCTGCTACGCTAGGCTCAAAAAACCGGTACGCCGCACAAGCCCCGCGATGTCGCTTCGCCTGTCCCGCTCCCGCCCCCCCGAAGGCGATCCCCAACCCCACCACGAAATACCCGATCCCACGAGAAATCTCTCTGTGATTGATGATCCCCCACCGATCCCCCGTATCCTTACTTCCAATTTCGATGATCCGCCCAAGATTTCCAATCCCGCGATCCCCAAGTTCCTACCGTGTGAGTTCAGAGATAGACTCCACTCAATCGTCAAGAAATCCCCAAATCCACACAAATCCATCTCGCACCTCCGCAACAGATTCGCGACTCTGTGGTCTTCGAACAGATCCCCAACGGCACCCCCCCCCCCCCCCCGCCGGTCACCCCGTCATCCACATCTTCCGCAATTGCTCCAGCCCCCATGGCGGTGATTGCGGTGCCCCGTATCGAGACGGTGGTGCTGGCCGCGAGGCCAGTCATTCACCCACTGATCACGCCCCCCCGGAGAGATTATGACTATGAGCTGGCGCTATCAACGATTCCCTCCTCCCTGCCCAACGGCTCCTCCACGGCCGTGATGGCCGGATTTATGGCAGGCGGATTCGTCGCCGATGATAATTCCTTTCTTCTAGTAGAGCCACCTGACCCTGGCGGATTGGCTATAAATCTCGTCCTCCTTTTTCAAGCCATACACCACCACAAACACTGCGATCCTCCCTGCACTATCCCCTCTCGTCTTACTATGGAGACCCACGGTGAGAAGTCCTCGGCGACGGCTGCCATGGCGACGGCGGTCACCACCACCACCACCGCTGCTGCCAGTCCCCTCAACACTGACACTGGTGGCAGTGGGGTTGCGGCTGACGGCCCCTCGTGGGGGAGGGACGGAAAGCAACACGTGGAGGACGACCGCACCGACGAGGAGCGTGCGCCCATCTCCGTCAACCTGGCCGTGGCGCGCGGCCTGATGCCTGTGCGTCTCCTAGCGTTGGCGTCTTCCTCTCGGTGATCAACATCCCCTCAAGACAATTGGTGAGCTACATGAAAAATGTTTGGAAAATTAGAGGCTCCCTGGAGTCGCATGAACTGGCAGATAGGCGCTTCGTACTTGAGTTCTCCAGGGAAGGCGACTACGATCATGTCACGCGTGGAGGACCATGGAGGTACCAGGACGACGCTGTGCTCATCCGCAAGCTGGTGGAGAAAGAGGACCCGAACACAGTGCAGTTCGAGTCCTTCCCCATCTGGGCCCAATTCAAGAACATCCCGTACTATCTCCTGTCAAAGGAGCTGGCGCGGAAGCTGGGAAGGAAGCTTGGGCACTTCATCAAGATCGACAACTATGCCCGCGGCGACATCAACGACAAGATTCTCCGCGCCAGGGTGCACCTACCCGTCGCCCGGGCTCTCCAGCGGTGGATCACCATGGAGGACCAGTTCAACGGCGAGGAGGTGGTCGCCGACGTGCTCTACGAACGCCTTCCATCCTTCTGCCTCTGCTGCAGGATGATTGGCCACCAGGAGGCGGCCTGTGACCTGCCGCCAGCAATCAGGAGGCGGAGGTACAGGCAAAACCTCGGCGTCCCCCCGGTACATCCCGACGACAGGAGGCAGTGGGTCATCCCCGAGTCCACCGGCTACAACGGGCGCGCTCTCCAGATGGACTCCCCCTGGAGGAACGTGGCGGCCCTCGGCGCGAGACGCGTTCGCGAGCCCCAGGCACAGCTGGCCATTGTCGCCACGGTGGCCGAGGGCGTTGGGCGGCTCTCGGTCCAGGAGAACACGGGAGGTGCAGGAAGCGAGGCGAAACTGAACACCATCGACAACACAGAGAACGGGCATGATACTGCAACCCCGAACAGCTCCATCGCCTCCATGATCGTCAACGACAAAAACAAGACGGAGACGAACTCAAGGTCTTCCGCCTCCGACGGCAAGGCGGGCGAGACGACGCCTTTAACGAAGAAGTGGAAGAGAATCACTAGAGAGGAAGGTGGAAGCAAGGATGCGGATGAAGCAGAAGCGGCCCTTGCTGCCGCGGATGGTGCGATCACCATCTCGCAGAACCTGAAGGCCGAGCTGTCCAACAACCAAGCTGCTGATGAAGCACAAGCGGCCCTAGCGGCAGCAGACGCCGCGATCATCGTCTCGCAGAACCTGAAGGCCAAGCTGAACAACAACAATGGTGCTGAAGAGGGAAGACCGAAGCTGGGGAAACGTCTTGGCTCGCCTGAGCTGGGACAGGAGAACAACGACACTGTGATGTATGAACGCAAGAAGAGGAGGGGGGTGGACACTGCTTGCAACAGAGAGGCAAACAGTGACACAGGGGGTGGAGGAAAGAAGGAAGCAACCAGTCCCGGGGCTGCTGGTCAACTGACAGGCGCGAATGATGGCGCCTGTCAGAAGCAATGATCATCTTGGCCTGGAACTGCCGGGGCCTGGGGCAACCCCGGACAGTTCACGAATTGGTGCTGCTTGTCCGCACATATAGACCTAAGATAATTTTCATTAGTGAAACTAGGCAAGGAGATAAGAAAATAAAAGAACTGAAAGGGAGGCTTGGCCTCAAAAACTGCATCACGCGGGCTGGAAAAGGAAAGGGTGCTGGAATTGCCTTGTTTTGGGATGATGAGATTGAAATAAAAGTTCTGGCTGAGGGTCCTAGGTATTTTGATGTGTTGGTTAATGATGTCCCCAATGGCCGTAAGTGGCGGGGCACGTTTGTGTATGGTGAACCTAAGAGCTGTGAGAGGCACCACATGTGGACCACTTTGAGAAGGATCAAACCAAATTCCAATGAACCCTGGATGATGATCGGTGACTTCAACGAAACTAAGTGGCAACATGAACATTTCTCAGAAACAAAAAGATCTGAAAGGAGGATGGCTGACTTCAGAAAGCTCCTGGCTCACTGTGATCTACATGATATTAACTTTATTGGTCCCCCTTGGACCTTTGATAACAAACAGAAAGGGAGAAAGAATGTTAAAGGCAGGATTGATAGAGCTGTAGCCTCTCATTGCTGGTCTGCTCTGTACCCGGATGCCAAGCTCACTCATCTCGTCTCTTCCAGGTCGGACCACCTGCCGCTGTTGTTGGAGCTTGAGAAGCAGGTGCATATCCCTGCTGCTCCAGAATTACCCAAGTATGAATACATGTGGGAAAGAGAGGCCTCTCTTCCAGAAGCTATTGAAGATGCTTGGTCCAGCAGCCCTGCATGCTCCTCCCTAACAGAATTGGTCAAGAAAATCGGCAAAACACGCAGCCACCTATCAGATTGGAGTAAGGTCAACTTTGGGAAAGTTTCCAAAGAGATAAAAACGAAGAGAAACAAGCTCAAGAGGCTCTGGGAGGAACAGAACTCTCCCAGCAAAGACGAGGCGATCAGGAAAATCAGTGCTGAATTGGATGAGCTGCTCCACAGAGAGGAGATGATGTGGAGACAGAGATCTAGAACCTCCTGGCTGAAAGAAGGGGACAGGAACACAAAATACTTCCATAGGAAGGCAAGCTGGAGACGTACGAAGAACAACATCAAAAGGCTCAGAGATATTAATGGGGACTGGACTGATGACCCAGATGGAATAAAAAACCTAGCCAACAGTTTCTTTAAGGACCTGTACACTAAGGACAGCTCTATCTGTCCTGATGATCTCATCAACCTGATCCATGCAACGATCTCTCCTGAAATAAATGAGAGCCTTTGTAAAGAGTTCTCGGATGAGGAAATTGGCAACGCCCTCTTCCAGATCGGCCCCCTTAAAGCCCCCAGACCGGATGGGATGCCGGGAAGGTTTTTTCAGCGCAATTGGGCCCTGATGAAGGACGAAGTTACCCAAGCTGTGAGGAATTTTTTCAGAAACGGGATCATGCCGGAAGGTATCAACGACACAGTTATTGTGCTTATTCCAAAGGGAGCAAAACCGGAGAGTATGTCAGACTACAGACCAATCAGCCTCTGCAATGTGGTTTACAAGATCATCTCAAAATGTTTGGTCAACCGCCTGCGGCCTTTCCTCGATGACCTAGTGTCTGAAACCCAAAGTGCTTTTATCCCAGGGAGATTGATCACAGACAACGCAATTATCGCCTTCGAGAGTTTCCACAAAATCCAAAGAAGCAAAAACCCCAGGGACACGCATTGCGCTTATAAGCTGGACCTCTCAAAGGCCTACGATCGTGTGGACTGGGACTTCTTGGAAAAGATGCTTCACAAACTTGGCTTCTGCGAGAAATGGACCAGTTGGGTCATGTGCTGTGTCAGATCAGTCCGTTTCTCTGTCAGAGTTAATGGCCATACCTTGGAGCCTTTCTCGCCCACACGTGGGTTAAGACAAGGCGACCCGCTCAGCCCGTATTTGTTTCTCTTCGTGGGAGAGGCCCTCTCCAGCATCCTCAGAATAGAAACATCAGAAAAGAGAATCACTCCCCTAAAAGTTGCTAGAGGAGCCCGGGTATCTCCAACCTTCTGTTTGCCGATGACAGCCTCCTCTTCTTTAAAGCCACTCCGGAGGAGGCCAGGGCAGCTGACAGCGCTTTGAAGTTATTTCAGAGATGCACGGGTCAGCTGTTAAGCCCTAGCAAGTGTTCAGTCTTGTTCAGCTCTGCTTGTCCTTCGGCCACACAAACGGTGATCAAATCCATCCTGGGTGTTGCAAACAGCACCTTTGAAGAGAAATATTTGGGCTTGCCTACTCCCGAGGGCAGGATGAAGAGTGACTGCTTCCAACCAATAATGAAGAGGTTCACCAAGAGACTGACAAATTGGGCTGAAAAGTTCATGTCACATGGAGCGAAAGACACCTTGATTAAATCTGTCGCACAAGCCCTTCCCGGTTATGTAATGGGTGTGTTCAAACTTTTCCTCGGATTCTGTGATCAATATGAGAAAACTGATCCGACGACTTCTGGTGGGGAGATGACCCAGAACCAAAGGAAAGTGCATTGGACTGTGGATTCCTGACTAAACCAAAGGCAAGGGGGGCTGGGCTTTCGTGATATGCATCTGTTCAACAAGCACTTCGTTGCTAGACAGCTTCAGAACCCCGACAGCCTCTGTGCCAGAGTTCTAAAAGCCAGATACTTCCCCAACGGCAACATTCTGGACACTGTCTTCTCCTCCGATCCTTCCCCTGTGGAAAGGAGTTGAGTTCGGTCTTGAACTCCTGAAACATGGCATTATCAACAGAATTGGAGACGGCAGGAATACCAATTCCTTCGTGACCAGTGGATTCCGAGGGATACTGGGCTAAAGGTCACAGCTTTGAAAGAATTCTCGCCGTAGATGGGTCAACCAGCTGATCAATAATGAGACAGGGAGTGGGACACTCCCCTGCTCCGTGAACTCTTTACGAACATGACGTCTAAGCCATTTAAACATCTCCATCCCGCAAATTCCCCAGCCAGAATCGAATTGCTTGGCACTTTGAAAAGAATGGGTTGTTCACTGTGAAATGTGCCTACCCGCCGTGGCCCTTAGTCTGAAACACCAAAAGCAGGAACCTGGGAGTTGCAGCAATACTCCAAAAGGGGAAAGAGCGATCTGGACTGCATTTGGAAGACAGATGTTCAGCCTAAGGTGCGCATCTTTGCATGGAGAGTTGCCACTGACTCGTTGGCTACTAAGAAAAACAAATGGAGACGCAATCTTGAAACTGACAACTGCTGTTCCATTTGCGGTCCGATACTGAGGATGCTCACACGCGACGGTCGTCTGCACGAAAGCTACTGCCTTGAGACACGAGATGCGTAAATTGTGGAACTTACCTCCGGAAAGGATGTTCAGGTATACAGGCAAAGATTGGCTCCTGGTGCTTCTTTCCCAATCGACGAGAGCACAAAATCTAGAGTACTTCTCCTTCTCTGGCGTGCCTGGCACCTCAGGAACGACATCGTTCATCAGTTGGCTTGGAGACGATCGCTCGCTCAGCTGCCTTCTTGGAGACCTACTGCTCTGGCACACAGTGTTGTGCTCTAATGTTGGCGACACCAAAGGCAAAAAGACCCATGTTTGCCGAGTCTTCACCACCTAATCGACAGAAGCAACAAGCCAAGGTTCAGACTTGGTCGCTCCTGCTCCGGGGGTGGATTAAGTTGAACACGGACGCCTCCTTCATCGGCATTGGCAGCCTGGAGGTGCCGGGGCGGTGGTGAGGGATGCCCAGGGCGGTCTCCTGCTGGCCGCCTGCTCACGATCTCCCGCTGCAGAGATGCCTGAGAGGCGGGAGGCCCTTGCGGCTCTTCATGGCGTCAAACTCCTCGCCGGGATGGGTTTCCAAAAGATTGTCCTGGAATGGACTGCGCCAATGTGGCAGCTGCTCTGCGCTCTGACCCTCCAGACAGATCAACTCTTTGGACTGTCTACGAAGAGACGAAGAAGCTGCTGGGAAAACTTTGAGGATTCATGCATTTGTTCAAC